>JAJEKV010000137.1:791909-949713 GCA_021234155.1 Isoetes taiwanensis
TTATCGGTATTACTTCGTTCAGTTGCGTATTGCTGTTGTTAGTTTATTATTGTTTTGGACTAGCCCTTGCTTATCTTCTTTGTAAATATCGGTCCTTCTTTTCCTTGGATTTGGGGCTGAGATGAACATTGCGAGATGAAATATACTTCGAGGATCGGTTGCTTTGGAAAAGTTAATTTAGAGCACCAAAGCTTGAGTGGAGTGGAAGTTTGTTGAAGGATTTCTGAGTGAGCGTGGTTTTATCGAGGGGTTTATTGGGCCCCAGTTTGAAGGGAAAGGAAAGTCGAGAAAAGAGTTTCTTGACTTAGATGAGAATGTTGGGGAAGTGGATAAGGGTGGGAAAAGGCAGTCCGCAAACCGGCTAGGAGGAAGTTGATGCATGAAAGTGAAGAATGATTATGAAGATCCGATTGAAATACCACATCTTGAATGAGATGGTGGTTAGGTTTAATGATTAGGGTAAATGGTGCATGTTAGGGTGTCCTTAAAAGGTATTTTTAGTGACTAAAAAATACCTAAATCTTAGCCGCGGAGATAGATGCTTGGGTACATAATATCTCAATATAAGGTATGTTTAGAACTTTTATATATATATTATTGGTCTGGCATTATCTTTACTTTGAATGTACCATGTCCTTGCGGTTTTAATGAAAAGAAAAAAGGCGGATTCGAGAAGCTCTTTCTAGGGTTCCAAAAGTGGTACACTAAATGCTTTACCGATTGTTAATTTATGCTTTTGTTTTATTTTATTTTCTATTGAAATTTATGCATAGTTCATATGTCCCATGATTTAAATTGTCTTCAAAGCGATTGGTAGGATTGTTAAAGTGGCGGCGAGGGAATAAAATGGCCACCAAGCGGGTATTAGAGTAGAGGCATTTAATATCGCGAGGGATCCTTTTTGTTTGTTAGAGCTAGGTTGGCATTTGTTCTTTTATCCCGATCAATCTAGGAAGGCGGTGTTGGAGTTTCAAGGCTTGGAGTTTGGGTGTACAAAAAGAGGCTCTACTTTTACCTTTGCTCTAGGTTTCGCGATCGAGTCTTTGGTGAATTATATGAAGTGAAAGATGTAGACTTGTCTCTAGAGTCCGATGGAAAGAATGAATACCCTAGTTTACTGAGAGGATAAGCAAGACTTGGGGAACTTCGGTGGCTTAATTATGATCCAAGCCACTTTCCGACCTACAACGGAGTTATGAAGATGATTTTGTTTTTGATATACAAAGCGACTTGTTTGTCATCGCCACCAAAAGGAGAAATCTTTGCGCTAAGGCAATTGTTCTGCAGGGCTATTGCAAATTATCGGCTAGATGTAAGTATTTTATTTTTAGCTTGTTTTTATATTATTTCTTTCCTCATTTGTTTATTTTTTCTGATGCGTTGGTTTTCAAGAGGCCATGTTGGCGAGAATAATATTTCAAAATGGATAAAAACTATGGGGCGACTTATTTGTTGATATCTGCAACAAGAGTGGTAGGGTTTCTATACGTCACATGCATGTCTATGGCGGGTGTCCCCCAAAAATAGGGAAACTTATCACGAGTCATAGGAACACTGAGTCGTATGAAAAGTAAGTTGTTTTTTATTTTATTTCTTCTGTTGTTTATTGAATTTATTTCATTTGCTAGCTTAGTTATCTGGCAGGTATGATCGTAGCAAAGACATTCAGGTTAACGCTGCTATGAGCATCAACGCAAAACCATATGAGGATGATGGTAATCTCGGACTTTATCTAAATGTGCTTAGTGAAATGATCAAGGCAAGCAAAACGATATGCTTGGTAGTCGTTAGATCAAAGGCTCATCGGTCGAGGTATGTTATCGTTTTATTTGTTGCATTGTTTAGTTGTTTTTCTCTATGTTCTTCATATTAAGAACTTCAAGTATGTGCAGGTGATTCTGGGGAGATTGGTGGACATCATTTGGATGCTAAACCATCTCCAATTGAACCTGTCAGAGTTGATAGCAGATTGGACGTAGCAAGCAATGTTAAACATAATAGCAGTGTTGTTGTATTAGCTAATACTATTGTGGCGTGGCGGTGATGTTATGGCGACAAGTGATCTTGGTTTGATTAATTGAGGGTCTACTATTGGAGTTTCTGATAAAGGCGATAAGGATCTTTGGATTATTTGGGCGTTCGATGATTTTGTGAAGGCCAATCCGAATCTCCACAAATATTTTTCGCCAAATATCTCATCAAGAATGTTGGTAAGTTTTCTACATTGTTTTTCTATTTTTAGTTTTAAGTTTTGAGTTCTAGATTTTTCCACGATTGTTTGATTGTTGTAGCTGGTCATTCCTTTGTTGGAGCGATGTTTAATAAGCGCACCTTTGTTCTATCGATTCAAGTGGTAGCAATGAGCTACATGGAGAAATCAAATAGCAAATGATAAGAAGATTTGAATGTACTAAAAAATCAAACTGTATGCGAATGATATCGTTATCTGAATTTGATCTTTGATCTTAATCATTGTTGATCACTTTCGATGGTCCATTTTTTTGTAATCTGTTGTTTGATCACTATCAGTGATCGATTTTGAGGCATTAAATTTTGATCATCCAGTGGTCCATTTTTGTAAATGTTGTTTGATCTTTGTTTTTTGTCGCTTTTTTAATGTATTGTTTCATCACTATCGATTGATCGATTTTGAGCATTAAATTTTGGCACAAAATTTTAATGCACTTATTGATAGTCTTTGTAAAGTGGCGCCCGAAAACCTACAACCCAAAATTACCTATTTTAAACAATTAAGCCAAAATCGGGGAATTTTGGCTCCCACGGTGGTTTACGTTTGGGAAATTTTTGTTTGTGCAAGGGATGATCACGACATGTGGGCGATGGCGCCACTACCGTAGTAGTGTTTTCTTTTTCTTTTTTTTTTTTTTTTGGGGGGGGGATAGCGGAGGGCGGAACCTACGCCCCCATCCATCTTTAGATTCGATCCTCCTCTCATTATTCTATCTACAAATACCTCCAACAATATCGTGGGGTAATTTTAATGTTGCTTTTCGGCAGGGTGTTCAAATCCTTTGTTTTCTTGTTTATCGAGCACCTTGTTTTTTTTGGCGAATAATTCCATGGCTTCTTCTTGCAAGAGAAATGCCTTGAAGTCACCCATTAGTGGCCTCTATCAATTGGATTTGTGTTTACGTCCAAATCCCCGGCTCTGCCATTTTTTCTTGGAGGGCTGCAAAACTTGTGATTACACATTATATCTGATCCACCAAGTGGAAGCCGGCAGGATGTTACTTTCTATACATAACTATCCTCTATATTTGATAATGCAACATTTCTAAAGCACACTATGCTCTCAATGGGCTCGAGAAACCCGGACAGACGAGGGGCGCAACAACACTTTCCCCTTAACTCATTAGCAGCGTGAGGAATGCGTATGAAACTAAGCCTAAAGTAAACTATTTGGATCTATGGAAAGATTCTTATGATGGTTCTAATAATCTTTGGTTTCTTATTCTTGTTTGTTTATGAATCGAGAGAGAGGAAAGCAATAATAACTTTGCATAATCGGCAAAGAGCTGGATGCAAAGCTTCTTGTTTATTTTGTTCTTCGGTTTCATTCTTTGTAGAACTATGGTAGGGTCGTATGGCTTTGAGGTGGCATGATATAGGCGTACATTGACTCTGTTGTGGTTTTGAAAACCATATGCGAGATGGAAAATGGGGTTTGACCCCATCTTGATTGTAAAAAGACCTATTATGTCAAGATTTTATACTAAAAAACCTTTCAAGATTATGGTCTTTAATCTTTTATTGTTATTGTAATGACCATACTATACTGTACCCTTTCTATAACTCAGATTCTTAGCATGCATTATTTGAGATGCTAATGGCCTTATCAATAGTTTGAGATTTGACAAGAGAAATTATATTTTGGTTTAAAAACTTGGCGTCTCTATATTATAAAATAATATAGCTCAGCTCTATTATCTATGTATGTGGAATCCAAGCTCCACATTTTTCCAACTTACATCTCGAACGATAAAACATTGAAAACCTTTCACCCAAACTTCACTCACACCACGAAATATGACACAGTCAAATTCCACCACCAAAAACAAAGAGACTGAGGACAATAGAATCTTCGGAAGAACCTGATTATACTAAGGATCCTAAGGCTAGCAACAAAGTAGACAAATGCAATGCATCATAGTTAAAAAATCAACAGAGAGAAGAGCAAATAATTTTGAGACAGAAGGGGCTATAGAACTTGTATTCAAATCACTAGAAACAAAAGTATCACCATTACTACTAGCATTAAAAAACCATTGCCTCTTGGGGTTTCAAGGCTTAAATATTTGTGAAATGTCATTAAAAGGTAGTGGCAATATGCATGCATTCTAATATGTAGTACAATAATGGGGTTCAAGGGGATTTGATATGGATGTAAAAATAACAATTATATCCCAAAAACAATTGAGTGGGTTGTTAAAAAAAAAAAAAAAAAAAAAAAAAAATCGATAAAAAATAATCACGTTAGCTCATTGGTTATACTTGTCAAAGTAGTCTTACTAGGACATTATTTTGGCAGAGGTTCGAGCCCCCGTATTTCAATTCTAAAACATTAGGCAAAGCCGGTATAGAGCTCGATATTCCATCAAAATCTTAGACAAACTCGTTTTCATACTTCTAAATCATAGGTGCCCCCAATCATAAATGACCATAAACAAAATGAGAGGTTACTTGAGCAATATACAATGCGGGTCGTAGGATCGACAGATCCGATGATTGTGATAGTCCAAGGTGCACCTCATTTAGAAACTGTAGTACAATAACATAATCACAGGAGGTTTCCTTTGTGTTTTGTAATTCCTAAGTTTTTCCATGATTTCGTTGTCATATTCATCCAAGTGTACTAAATAGTATTCTAGAGTGCACTTTTTTTCGCCATTGATTTTCGACGAGAGGTAAAATCATGTGGTCATGATTATATTTGTTGATATTTGAAGGCATGACCATAGTGTTTTTTTAGTATTTTATTAAAGGGTTGAAAAATGGCCATCGAACCCTTTTACTTAGGGTTTCAAAATATTCTTTTGTCGATTTGTCTTCTGATTTGCTGATTTGCATGATTGTGGAGTTGTCAATCTTGTGATTCGTTCATGCCAAAGTCCGGCCTTGGGAAATTTGAGGGGAAGAGGAGGCGACTTACGAGGGAGACATCTCTTGACAAAGCTTATACAGGGGCCTTATTTTGGTTGTGTCAGTTCCTCTTATTATTGAATGCAATTCCGATTGATGCTGGTCTCGGCCTCCAAAAAAGCCCATCGTTTCGCTGGTTTTGCTCCTGGACACCAATATCTAGTCTTCTCCATGCGCCAGCATATCTAGCCTTCTACATATGCGTTGAGGATTGTATTAACTCCATACCCCAATTTGGCAAGACACCACATAAAGCCTCCCTATTGAACATTAGGCACTAGGAATTATGGTCGACATTGGACTCCCCCAAAATTTTCGATGAAGGTTTCTAAACTAGATGTCAAAAGTTTTTGATAATATTTTTTATAATAAGTAAAATTTTTTTTCTCTTAGGGCACACCCCATTAGGGGCCGGGTCACATGAGGATGTTGACATGATCTACATCACGTCGACATGAACGTTTCTAAAACATTGGGGTCATATGTTCATGTTAAATATAATTGCTACGTATCAAATTTTTAGGGATTTAGGGTCAATTTTTTTTTTAAAGTTGCTACGTGTCAAATATCTAGGGATTCATGTCAACATGAACCCATCCAACCGAAGAGGAAGCCGGTGGGACGGATCCATGTTGACGGCAATCCATTCATGTCAAAACAAACATGTGACCCCTCACTTTTGGCATTTTGACGTCTTTCCATTCATGCTGACATGTACATGTGACCATACCCTTATGTTACGTGATGCTTACAAAATATCTGGCCCGCCGCCGTAACTCTCATAGGAAATCCCCATCCGGTCCTCGGGCCGGGCACGGGCCCTCCGTCTATCCGCACTCTAGGGTGTCCCCTAGTGAGGGGAAGGTTCTGGAGGAGGTGTCTTTGGCGCCCTTCCCCTATGGGCTCCTATCCACAGGAAGCATATACAGCGTCGAACTAGCAATAACAATACATCATACTACCTCGAAGGGTAGTCGTCCACATATCCATAGCTACAAGAGAGATAAACATATGTGGTAAAACATGAGAGCTCCTACCCAAGGCTCGGACTCATGGCGAGGTAGGCCCGGCTAGGCCTCAAGATAGAAGCCGGTGAATCATAACATTGGTGGCTATAGACAATGGCTAGGGTTGACCACTCCATCAGCCCCTCGGTGCATACTGCGGATGGGCTAGATCGGGCTCCGGCATGACTCGGCCTTGGGATCGCAATCCCATGGTATCACCCAATGGGACTACTCAAGGTTGCATCTCCACGGTCCGTCGGCGGGAAGGGTTGCATCTCCCCTTCGGGGTCTAGAGGTTCCAGGCTGGCTAGAGAATGGTGGCGACACCGCGATTCGTCCCCAACTTACCCCCAAAACAAGAGCGGGCCAGCACGCAGCTCTTGCGGGGCAACACCATTGCCCGGGGAGGTGTCGAAGCCATGCCCGCCCACACGAAGTGACCAGCCATAAGCCTAGCCCGCTATGGGGTCCCAGTATGCGCCTTCGGCCGAGGGGACCCTCCCTCCGTATCTCCTCTAGCCCGTTATGTAGTCTTTGAGTCGTCGTCCATAGCCCCCTTAGCCGGTGGGTTTCCTATGCCTGGTAGCATAATAATAGGAACTAAATGGTCTAACTAGGAGCATTACTAAGTAAGGCTACTAGGTCTCTACCCCCCTTCCCAATACAAGAGGAGCAAACATGATCAACCATCATCACATAACATCATCTCATGATAATCATCAGAATAACATCTAACCTAATCATACATATCTAAATTACAGTTAGGGTTCCTTGATTAAGGTTCAAGATGTTGAATAAGAGTTCTAGGATGGCTCTACTCTAGATACGAAATACTATTCATCGGGTGCTAACTTCGGATGAACTACTATGAACACTACTCCAAATACCTGCTCTCCGAAGCGCTCCCTCCCATTCCTGGCGTCTCCATGGTCCTTGAAGTGGTCGAAGCCGCGCTCACTCCAAGATCATGCACACACTCTGGAGGCTGCTGCACTAGGCTATGCCACAGCAAACGATGCTCGAAACGGGGTTTGAGTCGAAAAAAGGTTTCGGTGTGTTAGGGCCGGGGAAAAAGAGGCCTAGGGTTAGGGTTTAGGTTAATATAGGTTAGGGTCCACATGGGATGACCGTGGCTCCAATGGGATATGACCACGTGGTGGGCGCCCAATAGGATAAGGCCATGTGGAACATGAGTTCTATCTAAGGTTATCTAAGTTATATACATAACTTAGATATGCATATGCCACTTCTAAGGTATACAAGGCTGAAGTAGACTTGTATAGTAACGGACCGAAAATATCGTATTTATAAGCGTATATTT
Organism: Isoetes taiwanensis; assembly: GCA_021234155.1. NCBI lineage: Eukaryota > Viridiplantae > Streptophyta > Lycopodiopsida > Isoetales > Isoetaceae > Isoetes > Isoetes taiwanensis. The sequence goes on from JAJEKV010000137.1 coordinate 799,398, forward strand.
CCGGAACGTCACATGTTCTCATTGTAGCTTTTGGCTTTTCGATGTCACTTAAACCCAGGAGTAGAATCTTGCAACCATTCCCATTGAAGTTAAGGGAGAATTCAAACTAGAGGACAAGAAAACAATGCAAGAACTAGAATCATATGAATGATATAGCTAGAAGGAAAAAAATTCCACAGGATCGCGAATTAAAGGGCAAATTGGGTTGTCAAATGGAGAATTCAGGGCCATATTCGATTGGCAGAATTAAAGCTCAAGAATTAACTTTGAACAAATAGCGACACGCTATGTTTGTCAGATGCCCGAAGCTCTGATATTCCACTTGCATAGACAGTTTAGGTTGGGATCAGCTTTGGAAATGGCAACTAATTGCCAAATATTAAAATTTACTAACACTGAGTTAAGGCTGGGTGCATTTTGGTGTTTTTATTGCGGTAACTAACAGATAGTGGAATCTGGATTGCAAGTAATGTTGTTCCTCAAGCTGGAAGTTCTTGCCAGGTTTTACAAGTGATAGGAGAATAGTAAAACTGGCCCTCAGAGACTTCTGAAGAAATGAGAGGTGCCTCGGCCAGATCATCTGACAAAGGGGAAATTTGATACGTAAGGGTGCTTGTCACATAGCGAAGGCAACTTCGTTTTACATTGTCTAATGGTGATGAGGAGGTTAACCCTCGGATGATGGGAAATAACCCTCGAGGCCGGAGGCCGAGAGGGTTATTTTCCATGATCCCTGAGAGGGAAGGGTTGGCCTCCCTTAAACCCATGTCGGAGCAGGTTAAGAAAAATCCATGATGCAAATCCTCAGAGCAACGAAGCTGAAACTGCCAGAAGCAAGAAGATTGTTCCATCCATACATTTTAAATTTGGATTGTGCTAATTGTTTAGAGCTACAAAGTCCAATGTGAATTGGTGCAGAATCATCAACAGCTTTTTAAGCGATAATGGGAATGCATTCTGCTTGAAAATTACAAGCATCTGGTCTTAGATCCACTTAACATCAATATCAGACTCTTCAGTGTCCTAGTGAAGAAAGGGAAGGAATGAAATTGACCAAGTCTGAGCAAGATAAGCACAGTTCTAGATCTCCAATCTGCAACAAATTCCGAATGGGAAGAAAACAGGAACCCAAAATCAAATGCCCATCTCAAGGGATTGCTAAAGAAGATGAAAGAAAATGCAGATGCTTACTTTCGACGCAAAACAGGTCATGCTTCCAGTTCGTTTATGCGGACTGCTCAAGATATTGAGGATTATAGGGCAATGCGGCAGAGTTTTGGGCAAACATCTAGAAGACAGTGGTACAATCCATAAGCAAAGGAGATAATTTAAGGCGTAATAGACACCATTCCGGTGATTTGATGCCGCAACGAAAGTGATTTGATGCCGGACCGAAGTTGAAAACAGAGCATCGATCTCTGATACAGAGTGATAATCTCTGGAATATTCATTGAAACAACATATTCGTGAGATTATCAGCTATAATCTCTGGAATATTCTTTAGAAAAGTATATTCCAATAATTATGCAATATAACTCTTTGTTGATCAACGGTGGGCAACAGTTAGATCGGGTTAACCTGCAAGGACAGGGGTTTAAGGTCCTTCAATAATACGGTGATTCAACAACATTTTTGCTGGTTAATAGAGAATCTAAATTCGAGGCCTGATAAGGGGAAGCAAAATAATACTGGGATATTGTTGGTATGTAAATAGGGTTTCATTGAAAACGCAAATTCGCCGTCGTACAATTTGAGTATCTGATCTGATCGCAAGATGAGGGGTTCCAAGAACAGGAGACCTCCTCCTATTCGCTTAATCAGAAAGCAGGCTGCAGAAATACTCAGAGTTGTTCTTAAAGATGATGCCCAGGGCAATGCACAATCTTCAATCAAAGCTATGATTTATAAACCGACTGTGGTGTCTAAAAAGGCGACGCTGGCCCTTACTTGCGGGGTTCTCAAATGTAAGTTACAAGGATGCGAATTTGTGTGTGCTGTTTCCTTTCTTACTTTGGAATTTGATTTCTCAGATTTTCCTGTAATAAAGCATGTTTTGGAGTCCACAAAACTTCTCAATGGCATAAACAAAGTAATATTTTATTTTTGTTCGAGCTTCGTGTTGGGGCATCCGATGACTAACTTAACTACCTGCATCTAGAGTCAGACTGAGCTATTTTATCTGCTTATTTACGAGCTGCTCTTCGGTCAGGTAGCTTTTGGATATAGTATTTCAAACTGACCGGCTTTTCTGGTTGCTCTTCTTATTAAGTTATGGCTTCTTGAGAAGATATGTAGGGTATTTCATCAAGTGGGGATGCTGAAAAGCTAGTACTATCCCGGAAAAATGCCTTACATGTAGCTATAGCCCACAGTTGCTTGTTAAACAGCAGGCTAAAAGTGTAGAGGAGTTGCTTCCAGTTGATCCATCCGTTGATGAGTTGTGCTAGATCTCAAGGCTCATAAAAACATTCAGCCAGCATATAATTTCTCGCGTTTCTCTAACCATGCTGATTGGAAGGTTAGAAGTCCCACGGTATGTACGTGTGAACACTTTAAAAATCACTGTGGAAAGAGGCAATCAGTGCATTTCAAACAATCTCAGATGTAAGTGATTCATGTTCACACATTTATATTTGTAAGTGGTTCATGTCCTGCTCGTGCTTAATTGTATTTCTTAATATTTATTCATGATCCTGCAAAACACTCATCTCTTGCATGAGTTACATTTTGCATCGTTCATATCTTTTCTTGGGAGCTTTTAGCAGTACAGCTTTCTTATTTTGGGGTTTATTATTATCCATGTGGTTTTAGACACCTGGGTTTTAGCTTGTAGCTTTTGAGGGAACCAGATCTCTGTGATGCTAATCATTGTGAAGAATGTCACATGGATTGGTTTGCTGATGCGAGGTTGTTGTCTTCTGGCAGGTGAAACATGATGACTTGATACCAAACTTGTTGCTGCTTCCTGCTGGAACAGACATTCATAACCATCCCTTGGTAGCTTCAGGGGCAGTGCTGCTACAGGTAGTACTTGGTAACCTTATGAATGCAAGATTTTGGAATCTCTGAATAAATGCATTATCATGGCAGGGGGAAGGCAAGCTGCATGCCTGCTTGTATCCTTTTGCACCAGAATCTGATTGGCAGGTACATTTCTGGCCCCTGGGTACTTTGAACATTGGGCTTGCAGAGAGTTTGCTGGTACAGTAGAAGTGTAAATAGATTCTCAATGATTCGGCTTTTCAGCAAGTTCCTATTCTGTTAAGTGTCCCTTTTTTTTTCTTGCCCTGAACAAAAGAGGAATAGAAACCTATTCAGACAGGAATACTGTTTAAATTGGATAATCCTGGAATACTTGTGGTCTGCATGAAGGAACTGTGCCTTCAAATTTTGTATTAAAGGAGATACTTTAGTTATGTTAAAGTTGTCTGATTCTGGGTGAAACTCTGTTGTTTTTAAGTACCTTTTATATGTAGGATATTTTCAGTTCATCTCTACAGTTTATAGGTTTTCTCACACGATTTGTGTCAGGTCATAGATGCTTGTGCTGCCCCAGGGAACAAGACAACACATTTGGCGGCTTTGATGAATGGGAAGGGGGGAAAAATATATGCTTGTAGAATTGAACAAGTCAAGGTTGGAAGTTCTGCAGAGAACATTTGAGAGGACTGGAGCATCTAATATCCTTTCTATTTGGATTTCTGTTTATACAAGCATCTACTTTCTATTAAGATACAACTTTAATTTATGACCTAGATGTTGAGATCCTTCATCAAGACTTTCTGCGTCTCGATCCCTCTTGCTTTCGAGGTTCTCAAAGGTCTGTTTTGATTGCTGTTTAATGCTTAGTGGATATTTTCCTTATTTCAGTTATGTGAAACTTGATTTTCTGATAATTTCATTCAGATGTATATGTGCACGAGTTAAATGAGCAGCTGATATGAATGCTGAATTGGATGATAGTATTATCTTTTTTTTTTTTCTTTTCATTGCCTTTAGACATGTGGAAGCTTACTAAGCAACAAAAGTCTGATCTGTTTTCCCTGAAGTATAATAATTAATCATGATGAAATTTGACCTTGCATGCTGCTCAGGTGCGTGGAATACTGGTGGATCCCTCTTGCTCTGGCTCAGGCACCAAGTCGGAGACTTGATCATCTCCTTCCTTACCGTCAAAGGTTACCATTCTGGTGCTTTGTATCGTTCTTAGATTGGAATGCTTAAGCTCATGTATTGGATGTCTCATTATTGTTGTGACATGTGGGCTCTATATTGGCTGCTTTTTCAGCATTTGTAATGTTATTATTAAGTATCTTTATCTTATCAAATTATGACATTCGCTGTAACTCTTTGTGTTTGCAGACAAAGGATGAAATACAAAATCTGAATTGAGCGATTATCGAACTTTCAAAAAATGGCACTTCTCCATGCCTTCTCTTGTATGCTCTAAAACCCCACAAGTTCCGTCTTAGTTATGCTAAGGCCATTGCCTTTGTTGTTTCAGTTCCTGCTGTCAAAGCGGGTTGTTTATAGCACTTGCTCTGGCGATCAGCGGGAGAATGAAAAGTTGTTATGTCTGTGCTATCGACAGCAAAGTCTTTTGAACTTCAGCTTGCTTCTCCATTTCCGACATGGCAGCATAGAGGCCTTCCAGTATTTGATGGTGGTAAGTCCAATCTATATCTTCATTATTGTTGTAACGTTTTGTGTTATGCTTATGATGTGGCATTTGTCTAGCACATCACGTATTAGCGTACTGATGCTGTTCGGGACAAGATGGATGGGTTTTTTGTTGCATTGTTTACAAAGAGATTTTCCTTGTCCCGTGGACGAAGAACCTAGGGCACAAAAGAACCTGCTTTTAAGAATAAAAGGAAAAAAAGTAAAGTCAGTAACAAGTATGTGGTGTTAATAATAGGAGGATCCGATAACAATAGAAATGAAAATTTGCTGGCATTGCTGAGATGTCAAAGATAAATTTAGTTTTTAAGCCCTGAAAGAAACTGAAGCCAAGGAAGATTTTTGAAGGAATTTGAAGTTTGATTATTTGGCTTTTTCTTATAGAATTATATTTATACAAGAATTTAGAAATGTGGAGCCAGTGCCCGATTACCCAATACACCCATGGGAATTGTACTAAAATATGATGACGACAAAGTACCTTTTATTGAGACGTTTGTACAGTTCAAGAGCTTTATGATTTTCAGCGAATGTACTTTTTGAGTGATTGGTTGTGGGTAATGATAATGCGCTTGGTAGATGCCATTGGGCCAATTTTATGCATGCATGACTAAACGTAGAAGCTAATGACAACTTTATAGATGCCTCTTGGAACCACCCAATTGCTGCCCTTTGGCAAAACTCTGCAGAGCTATGGCGAATTCTAGTGGATCTTTGGCCTTTTGCTTCTGGATTGTGCGAATTTGGATAAATGCATATATTTGGGAAAACCGGATCTTGCAAAAGCGAGCCGTTGTAGAGGCTAAATTGCAGTTTGGGTCAGAATTTATGCATGCTTGCAACAGGTTTGCCACAAAATGTAGGGGGGATTTGTTCTTCGTTTCCCTTGATTAAGGTCCTGCATGTTGCTTGAAGAGAGATTTCATAAGAATGCTGCATTAAGGCAGCAATTGAACAAATCTTCAAGCTTAAGAGGCAACAAATATTTCTGCTTTTGATGTGGTTTGGAAGCCCCCTTTTTTGTGATTTTGTTTTGATCTTTCCAATCCGGCATTGTTTGCCGCGCCGATTTAGATTGATTTTCCCTTTTCACTGGCGCCAAATACAAAGGAAGAGAAAAAATAAATTCGTTAGGAAAAAGAATATTCGAAGGGTTATCGCGAATAATCATTTGGAATATTCACTAAAAGCAAGAATGTTTTGAGAGTTATGCAAAATAACCCTCGTTTCAATCCACGGTGGGCAATGGTTGGATCAACATAACTAACTTGCGGACCCGGTGGTTAAAGGGACTTTGCAGGAAGGCGAAGGGTCGGTGGTGTAAATTTGGCGGGTTTTGAAGGGACGGATAAAATATCTTATGCCTTTACCGCTGGTGAGAAAAGTTCTCAAATTCTAACCTTTCATATGCGGACAAAAATTCAAAATGATAAAATCAAATTTTTATGAAAAAAATAGAAAATGAAAATTACAAATCATAAAATATTTTCTAATGCTATATAGATCCATTATCAAAAAGAGTATATAAGTAAGTTTTAAAACACAAATTGATCAACTAACAAAGCGTTGCTCTTCTATCTTTTGCTTCATACCAATCCTTAAAACATGCTTGCCAATCTATGAACTCAAATGGTGCATCTCATAATGACACCGGCATAAAGTGCATCTAGTGTCTCTAGGTTCATCTGAGGAGCTCTTGAGCACTCTTAATAGCGTTTAGGGGAGAAAACCCTCTCACAACTTCTTATTCTTCCAAGAATGAGCATGATTACCATAAATTCATGGGGGTTGGAAAACTACCAACTATCACAAGTTCCATTTTCATGTCAACAAATAGACCAAACCCGCGTCGTGCCTTTGTATTATTGAAATATCTAGCATAATACTTGGGGTTTTTTTAATATTTTTTGTACACTTTTTGCAATGGTTTTACTATGATTTGGAGTCCAGTATTGGTGGAGTGTCTTATTGCGTCAAATCTAGAGTGCACACTATATTTTTTATCTTTTAATTTATGGTTTTTGCCCATGTTTCTAAAATTTTTGTGTCATCCAGGTTTCTCGAGGCCATTCAATGGCCAAGATCGACCCCCTACTTCTAATCTAAGGGCTCATCATTTTTTTTTTTTATTCTTATTTTTCCTCACATCTCAAAGTTACATGCGATGTCGAAATGTTAGTTTTAGGGTTTCCAATGTTTTTCTAAGTTTTGACTTTTGCCCTAGTTTCTGCTGCAAAAGAATGGTGGCTAGCCAGGCCATCAGAATGAAATATCTCATTTTCCATTTGGTGAATCCATGAAATTCCCCTCGTGCAGTAGCATGTTAGGGATCCTTGCAAAAGTTGAGCATCTATGGTAATGCACTTGGACGAGCCAGCAACGGGGGGTACACAGGAACGCTTTTATGTTAAAAGTGCGACGGATGCAAAACAATGGAATTTTTCTGTCGCTAGGTTCTTAAAACAATTGTTGAAAATGGTATGAGGCGGATGTTGTCGTGGAGAATGCTCTTATGAATCCAGAATGTAGCAGATTGGACGAAGCCTGCAATGATTTTTCACTCTATAGTTTTAATGAGGTGCGTTTATTGGAGCTTCATGAAGAATGTTGCCTTGATAAAGAATGTTACAGCCTTGTTCATAATGAAGGCATCAGGTCAGCTAAAGTCATATGTTGAAGCATCTACTGCAAAAATGTTAATTTGTGTGCAAAATGTAAATCTTAAGTCCTTAGCAGATTGCTCCCAATATGGTTTTATTGGAAGGAGAGGAAAGGGTATCTTGCTCCAGAATAGTGTATGCTTTCAATTAGCTTTTTTCAAGACCGCTTTTCATGAACATCATGGGATATTTTGCTTGGGTCAGTCTTATATTCTGGATACATAGAGTTAGGATGAGCAGTTCGGATTGAAATGAGAAAGCTAATAGTAAGTTATATTGACTTCACATCTGGTTGACTTACATATTTTTATGATTAAATCTGTATTTACTTAATATTCCAGGTCATGTATCATTTCCAATGGTGATGGACTTGTATGGATACAATGACCTCCACAGAAATCCTTTTGTAAAATCCCACAATTTAGTCCTTTGCTTTTATAATGGAAGAGGAACAACGTTGAACCCGGCAAGTGCCAAGAAATGGAAATCACTATGGCGATATCAAATCTAAAGGCTGGTAAAATCTGGGACTCAAAGGCCAGAATGAATTTTCTTGACGTAAAACAATTCATCATCACTACAGTTCTTGGGTTAAATCATTTGGAAAGTGCTGCTGGCATCCTTACTCGACATTTCAATATAGCATGGGGAAGGTGAAGACAAAATGGGGTGCAACTTTCATTAGCTTAATTTAACTAGAAATCTTTGTTGATAAGGTCTAGCTGTGGAATGCTTTCTTGATCGGTAGCCCGTGTTCATGTGATCTCTACACGGAAAAGATGGAAGTAAGATGTCTAACAATTGATGTATTATTGTCGATAAATTGGAATTAATTGTTGTCTTTGAATGTATACCTCATAAGATAGCGAGACTAGGAAAGGGTTGCCTCCATGCAGTGGCAAGTAGTGATGAGCGAGCGGCTTTGAAGATGGAACAAGGCATTTGAACTGTAGATTCATGGTTAATCTCAAAGTTTAGCAAAGACTCTTCTGAGAAAGCGATTCGGTGATAACTTGATGTGTTTTGCCTTACTGTGTCGATTGTTCTTACCCGGTAGCCAATTTAATGGAACCAGAAGCTGATGGCTCTAAATGCTACATATCCAGTAAGTGTGGCTTTCATTATTGCTTTGTAGTGGAATAAACGATATGAATTGTATCCTTGTTTGTTCTCACGAGACATTTCTTTATGCAGAGTGAATCTTCAAACACTCTATTCATAAATATCTATTTTGGTGCAATTGTCCACATTGTCATCTTATGTAGCACTATATTCAACTCATATCATGACGGATGGTTAAACTCTAGGTTCAAATTCCAGACCAAGTTTACTATGGCTATAAGCCATCGCTCCATCCAGGAATTTCATGCACATAAATTAGGTGCACAACTATTTTAAAATTTTTGATTTGCTCAACCATTTTAGGCAAATTATGCTTTTATGCCATTCACATACGGGATACAATGTTGTGGTGAAGAATCAAATTCTATTTCTATACCATTCTTTGTTTTTCAACTTGGTTCTTTACTCATTCTTCTTGCTCTTTTATTATTATACATCATCGTAGTTTTTCCCTTTTTTTTCTTTACATTTAGCAAAACAGACTAGGTGAATTACGTTTCTCCATGCCATTCAACTCAACCTAGGAGGATTCTTGCCATCCAACTCAACTTAGAGGAGGATTCTTGCTATTTTGTTCCATTTCTCTGCTTCTTTGTTCTTTGCTTGTATATTTTTATGAATGTGTCGAGGAGATCTTTGGTACAATATTGTAAAATGTGTTGTCCAATTTTGTCCTACCAAAAAGACCATGTTTTTTGTTGCATGTTCGAATTTGCATGGGGCCCAGAAGGGCCCAAAAATACATATTGTCTCATTTAATATAGTCTCTTCCATTGTTTCTAACAATTAGGATAGTTTTGTATCAAGGTGGTTTCTAACATGTGAAATTCTTATTAAGGGCCCATGAAGGATCCAATTTTACCAATAACCCAATCAACACATAACTATCATTAACATTAATAATTACTACAAACCATTGCATCCCAACACATTTAAATTAAAATTCCCCTGAAACCCCTTTGGTTTGGGTGCATATTCACCTGCAGGGGGTATGTTGGCAAACCAAGAGCCCGAGAAAAAAAACTTACAAACATGTATAAAATTAACGCCTTAAATAGCCATTTCCTCAAATCTTATATTATTTAAATTTTACCAAAACTTTGATATGCCAAAAGTATACAAAAAGTTATATAGGCATACCCCACAAACGAGGATCGCTATGTATAGTCGGATGAAAGAATAAGGGGCAAATATGCCCATCATTTAATATAGTCTCTCCATTGTGCGAGTAACCCCGTGTGAATATGCACCCAAACCAAAGGGGGTTTGGGGGATTTTAATTTAAATGTGTTGGATGCAATGGTTTATAGTAATTATTAACGTTAATGATAGTTATGTGTTGATTGCTATATTAAAAAAATTTTGGGTCCTTCGCCCTTAAGAAGGAATTTCACATAAATTGACCCACCCTATAAATTGTTCCAAATAAAGTCCTCTCTCCCACTACCTACTACTAGCCGAATTTTTGAATGCAAATGTGATAGACGTTGGCTTGGTTTCAGTATTTCATAATTGGTTAACATAATATGTAATGTTATGTTGTTGATAGAATCATTGACTTGGTATACCATATTATACTAAATATTATATATTAATGGACTATAGATCAAAATGAATGAAACAAACCTATATTTCTAGCCCTTCAAATGCCATATAATTATTTTTGTAGTCTTTCCTATGCGGGCATTTTACTATTTGGTGGGCAAAATAGCAAAAATGGGCGTGGCCTACCATCAAATTACACAGCGGCATTGGTTAAGGGACTTTGCAATGCTTTCTCACCAATGCCCAAAGACAAAAAATAAACCCTTTCTATCTTTGTATTACCCATCTATGTCTTAACCCTCGGCATAGTATCCACACATGCTTTTGCAAAGAGGAAACTTTGTTGCAAAGGTAATTTCAAAGAAAGGCTAGAGCGTAAGCAAAAATCAGAAGTTGGCTTCCAAAGCTTGCTTTCTAATCGTGAACTTTGGCTTTGAAGCTAAACCTACAAAATAAACCTACAAAATTGGGCTAAAAAAAAACCATCCGCGGATCTACGCGGATCCCTTTCCCATTAGAGCTACCCAATGTTTTTTTCCAATCCAAAGATAAAGCTTCTAGATCCTTCTCTTGTTCAAAGGTATTGTTGAGGTAGGAAGATCGTGAGCGGTAAAAAAGGTTAGTAGAGATTCAAACGAGAAACAAGACCCAGGGCGGGGATGATGAGCATCGAGGTTAGTAATAGCACAAGGCGTTTTCAAGCGAGGCGTGCTTTCGTTTATTTTTCTCAAAACCCTCCATTTCTTTAGATCAAAATCTAAGCGCATGTTGCGTGTCCATGTCAAATTTTTAGACACGTGGATAGGTTGGGCTTTCGCGATTCTGAAGTGACACTCAAGGTTGTCTTTGGCTAAAAATGATCATTTTTATCCATATTATTTGAAATAGAATAGAAATTTCAATTTATTGAAAGTTAATGCTAGGTATAATTCATTTTTCAAGTTTTATGTGACTTCTTCAAAAGATAAAGTAGCCGCGAATATTCAAAAATTTAGTCCTTGATCAATTGGGTTCTTATAATATTTCTCGAACTCATACTTTTAGAAATTATCTCTCAATAACTAAGGGGGAATACTTAGAAAATATCTCAGAATCTCATGTTCTATGTTTGCAAATGCTTTTAGAAATTTTTTAGGTAGAGAAAAAAAGTTTTAATCAAAAAATACATTTGAAATATATAAGTCATGACTTACTTGATAAAAAGCTCTCACTAATTGATAGTAGATTAGGAAAAAAAGAAGTGAAAAAGAATGCAAAACCCAAAATGACAGACGGAGAACTCCAACGGCTTAATCATGGCCCTGGTTAGAGCTAGAGATGGTGCTAGAGAGCACCGCCTAGAAAAATTTATCTAGTTTTTAAAGAGATGGAAATGGTGCTCTAGTTTCTTGTGCAAAAGAAGTAGATGTGTAGTTTTTATGCTTAGAAATAGCGGTTGCAACGAGAGGAACAGATCAATAGGGGAAACAATGCATTTCGATGATCCGTGCAATGGAAGCATGCATTGCTTTTCCAGGCCAGAGGAGTGAAGCTTGGCGATGGCCTCACGGAGAGGGCATTAGAGGTTCAAAGACATGGTTTTTAGGCTGAATGTCCAATTCTAAAACCCATTTGATTCTCTTGTAAGATATTGATTGTTTTTTTCTACTTGCCCTAATTATTGCCTGAAACAAAGTTCGTTTTTCGCGGTTTTCTCCTCTTTTTAAACACACATAAGCCCCATTATGGCATGAACTATTGAACAAAAATTCATGATCTGACTCCTCTTTTAGCTGGTAATTTAATTTTGTGCATTTGAGGGAAGCATTCTAAAACACCTATCTCATCTTTCGCTCAACTCCCTTCTAAAAGCCAACAATTATTGAGTTGTTTGCAATTGTAACACATTACATTGCCCTTGATGCATATTTCATGTTTTACATGTTTGTAAAATGGCTATTCCATATCACAAAATCATCCAATGGTGCAATGCTAGAATGAAAATCAACCGAGAATGAAAAATCAACCGAGAATGAAAAAATTCATGATACGACTCTTTTAGAAGCCGGGTAATTTAATTTGTGCATTTGAGGGAAGCATTCTAAAACACCTATCTCATCTTCGCTCAACTCCCTTCTAAAGCCAACAATTATTGAGTTGCTTGCAATTGTAACAACACATTACCATTGGTCTCCGTGGATCTATAAAAGTAACTTCCTTCCTTCCTTCCTTCATGTTTGTGCATATTTCATGTTTTTTACATGTTTGTAAAATGGCTATTCCATATCACAAAATCATCCAATGGTGCAATGCTAGATATGAAAATCAACCGAGAATGATGTAATTTTCTGCAGATATAAACAATTTCTACATATGGATGTTTCATGTTTTCCTCACCCATTTAATTATTTAGATATACATATGTTTCTTGCAAAATGAAATACATACTAAAACATACATTTTGGCACCGTTGGAGCAAATTCAAATCCATCTTCAACATAAACTTCTCCATAGACCTACCACCATCCGGAGATACTATTATAAGCGGTCATGGCTTGTAGATGGATGACCGCTTGTTTTGGTTTTGCCAAAAGACCTCTTGCCAAGAATATTGGATTTTGGAGCCAATAAACCATGTGCGAGTAATCACTCCAGTTTATATGGCTTTATATCTATCTACATTGTTACTTACAATGGTAGAGCTCATTCGTTTACTATTGTGGGACACAGTTTGTAAATTTGCAACCAAGAAGACATTGCTTACATATACATTTGCATGCAAAAGTATTAATGAATTTTAATCATATGTTGCAATCTTCTGTTCATTAAAAAGATCCCAGAATTCAGAGGAGACATTTTCATTAATGCCATCAACTTCCTTTTTTTCCCCCTTAATGTAACTTTTAATTAGTACATAGGCATTGCAAAGCACTTTGTCTACATAAATTAATGCCATCTACATATGAAAGAGGTCCAGCTTGAGAAAGAAATCATCACTGCTTATATGTAGTCTATAAATGGATAAATCGGAGAAGGAGGTCCGCTTTTGAGAACGAAATAATCATTGACCTATGTGGTCTATAAATGGATGAATAAGAGTTCAATTAAAGGTGCATGATTGTTAAAGCAACATTTTTTCTCTGCCAATTTGAGGACTTATACGTCCTCAAAATATCCATTGAAGAGAATTCACTACCACCTACCAAAATTTCCTTGCTCAACTTTCCCCCCTTCATTACCACCTATGAAAATTTGGTGGTACACCCGTATTTTGTCTCGACCATATACCTAACGAAACCTTTAAAAAAGACCCCCACCAAGTCACTGCGTTGTTCAATATGGGTTTTTGAAGGTGCAATCCCATCTCGGCAGTTATTCGCCCTAATTCCCTTCAATTGTTCTTCTCTTATTTAAGCTGCAAAATTCATATGAATCATCATGAAATGTATCAATCAGGCCTTTCTTAAGACTATAAAAAGGTAGTATTAGAAACATTTGATTTAATTGTGTCTTGCTATATGCCCGGATGCATATCTTTGCGATCAGAAGGGGGCATTTAAAAAGGCAAGAGTTTAGGGCTGATGATGGTAGGGGGGCACTAGGAGACTAGAACACCAACATCACAGAGAGTTTGCATGCGGCAGTCCGGAAAGAGTTCCGCCCCGCTAGCGGTTCTTCCGATTCCTCAAGCATTTGGAAGTGTTTCGAGCATTCTCAGTGCCAATTTCAAGAATGGGCTTCCACTATTGATAGTGAGAGATAGCTTGGCTTCTATGTAAAGCTTTTTTTTTTTTATTCCCTTGCTACCGGAAAAGAAAATTATAGAAGTATACCGCACAACATGCACTTACTTATCGTCATCATTAAGAGGAATAAGAGAATAGAATCTATCGAATGTAAATTACATCTGAGAGATATAGGAATCGAAAATAAGAAAAAGGCAACATTTTTATCCTAAGGAGCGATTATCTTATTGTTAAAGGGCCACCAATCTTCTGTGAGAAAGCAAGGAAACATCCACAAATAACATCACCGGACCGCGGTTGGTGACGCCGTGGGATAAAAAGGAACATTTAAGACTAAAGGACAACATAAAGGACAAAGGCAAAACACTGCTACGACTTTTGGTAACATTTGTTTCAACTCATGCGACCCAACTTTTGAGATTCGGCAACTGCTCCTGAAACTATTTTCTTTATCAATCCTTAACCGACAGGATTTGTGATCCAGTTCATCTCCACCGTTGGTCCCAACCATGTGACAGGCCGGAAACAACTCCAGATCAATTCAGAATACCTGGATTTGCTTCGATTCCAACTGTGGATGCTGACAATCTTGGTGTGGATGTGATAATCCTGCTGTGGGTGCCGATAATCCTGCTCTGGTGTGATAATCTTATTGTGGGTGGAGGTGTGGGTGGGATAATCTAGCTCTGGTGAGTGAGAGTTGGTGGTCCTGCTCAGTAAAGGGGTTAACCACCCCTGCTCGGCTGTTACAGCCCGTAAATGGGATCCCCCCTGTTATTTTGCTACATATTCTAAACGAGGTGCACCCTGGACTACTACAGTCGTCGGATTCGTCGATCCTACGACCCAGATTGTATGTTGGGGCCTATGGGCACCTCTCATTTCGCTTATAGTCATTTATAATTGGAGCCGCCTATGATTTTGAAATATGAAATACGATTTTGTCTAAGGTTTTGAGGGAATATCAAACCTCTATACGGCTTTGCCTAAGATTTTAGAATATGAAATACGGGGGCTTGAACCTCTACCAAAATAACTCAATAACCTAATAAGACTACTTTAACCAATATACCTAGTGAGCAAATATGATTATTTTTATCTTGAATCAGTTTTTTTTATAATAACCCATTCAATTGTTTTAGGGATATGTGGTCTATAGTTTTGAAATGTTATTTTTACATCGATATTAAATCCCTCGAAACCCCTCGTTATTTTGCTACATATTCTAAACGAGGTCTCCGCGGGACGTTAAAATATACTTACTTCCTTCCTTCCTTCCTTCCTTCCTTCTAAACGAGGTGCACCCTGGACTACCACAATCGCCGGATCCATTCGGCCGATCCTAGCACGGTGTTTGTATGGGGCTCGTGGGCACCTCTCGTTTCATGGCTTTATAGTCATTTATAATTGGAGCCGCTTATGATTTTGAAATATGAAATACGATTTCGCCTAAGGTTTTGAGGGAATATCAAACCTCTATACGACTTTGCCTAAGATTTTAGAATATGAAATACGGGGGCTTGAACCTCTACCAAAATAACTCAATAACCTACTAAGACTACTTTAACCAATATACCGAGTGAGCAAAAGTGATTGTTTTTTATCTTGAATCTATGTTTTTTTTATAACAACCCATTCAATTGTTTTAGGGATATATGGTCTATAGTTTGAGGAATTGTTATTTTTACATCGATATTAATTCCTCCTGGAACCCCCTGTATTCAATTGTTTTAGGGATATATGGTCTATAGTTTCAGGAATTGTTATTTTTACATCGATATTAAATCCCCCTGGAACCCCCTGTTATTTTGCTACATATTGAGATTACAATATGTTATGGCCATAACATGATAGATGCTGCCACGTGTACGTTTGCCTCACATTCTCCCCCTGCTTCCCGGCCTTGCTTCTCCATTGCGATAAAACCAGCTTCTCAAACCAAACTATAGCGCATGATTTGTGGAGCTTCTACGGGGGCTTGTTCTACAAGAGCTTCTCGGGGCTTCTTAATCATACGCACAGTCTACCTTCCTTCTCTACGACAAAAAACAACGGAAGATCTTCTGAAAATTTTTCTGGGGCTTCTAAATCGACGAGTTTTCTCAGAAGTTATATCTTATGCAGTCTACCTTGCTTCGGGCGGCTTTCCCGAAAGCAATAGCCTCATTTTTAACTTTATCGTCGAAATTTTAATTTTGTGCGTATAGAACTTCCCCGTTTTCGATTTGTCCTTTCTACAGTGGCTTCGTAAATCCGTTATATCTAAGCGATGAGCAAGAGCCTTGGGCTTTGCTTTTACTCCCCGAATCCACCTATCATTTTGGCTCTGAAACGATATTCAAGAAAACGAAATCATACTCTATGTCTACTATTTAGGTGAAGAAATGTTAGAAGAAAGCACCCCAATGTACATCATTTCTTAGATTTTTGGGACCCTTGGATTTATAGAACAAGCGCCCAAATGTTTAAAACAACTAACAAAGGGATTTTCTTTCTTCCCAAATGCCTTGGCCCAGAACATTAGAGCTAGATAACGTCGTCTGATGAGGCGTTATGTCCCAGGAAAAATGGACGAGGTGGCCCTGTGGCTAGGAAACGCCTTGGCCAGAGGACGTTATCTAGCCCTTAAGCTTCCTTTCAACTTTTTGTTCTGATAAATCTTATCATATAAATTGTGTTATGGATTGTTCTGTTTGGAGAAACCTTCAATCTTTTGTGAATTTCAAAATCCTAACCTTAACCAATTTCTTTGAATTTGTGAAACTGCTAGAGAACGCCCCTCTAGTGCTAAATTGATTTTCCTTTTGATCTTTCTTCTTCCAACATCTGAAGCTCTCTTGCTCGAACATCCCAGCTTGGGCATGAGCTTAGTCTTAAAATTTGGATTCTATATTCTCAATTGTCTTTTATTGTTTGTGTTCCAATCTTGAGATTATTCCATTGTCAATAAATCCTTAGATCCTTATCAAATATCTCAACCATCCGAGAGGAATATTCATTGTATATTCTATTTCCTCCCCTCCCCTAAGGTTTGCCCTTCGAAAGCAACCCAAAAAGGATGTATTTACACGCTCTCATATGGGTTGATATAAACAAATGTAATTAATTATATTTAAGGAATGTAAAGGACGTATTTACACGCTCTCATATGTTACGTCCATGAAAGGTTGATATAAACAAATGTAATTAACTACATGTTCCTGAGGTTAAATTTTGTAGAGTAATGTATCTATGCCACATAAAAAAAGTCTTCATGTATTGGCATTGAGTTGTAGTTAATAGTACTTGTGTTTCTTCGTGTATTGGCATTGAGTTGTAGTTAATAGTACTTGTGTTAGGTGGTCGTACTTTTGTTGGGTGGTGGTAAAGAGAAATGTTTGCAGTGGCCAAGGCTTTAATAAATTTCTTGTGAATCGTAAATAAACATAATCACATTTATCACATGAGTAAACCGTCCTTTTCACGAAAGAAGATAAGTCAAGCTAATGCAGTTGTCATAATTTCTCGGTATCGGCACTGTTGTTCATAAAGTGAACGAAATATTTGATATTTTGCATCATGGTACTGCTTGACGCGCTGGTCTTTGTTAGGCTCAATGACCTGCAAAATGCATTTGCCAAAATTAAGGAAACTTTTCAACAAATGGCATCATATGTTTAACATACCAATCCGGGAGCGTTCATTCCAGCCATGGCTTCACGTACAGTTGCAAATGTTCCAGATGCAACTGCACCAAGAACAGCAGCTCCTAGAAGAACTGACTCGTTCTCCTTGGGCAAGATGACTGGACAATCTGATATTGCACGGAATGATCTTCAGATTGTAATTTTTATGCTGCAAGTCTACATGAACCTACCAACAATATCTGCATGTTCTTGCAAGTAAACTTTGTTCTTTGAAAGGCCACCACATGCTAACATTACGTCAATCTGCTCAAAAGCTCTACAAAAAGCGTCAGTATGCATCCAAAACGAATCCAAGGGCCTTCACCATGTAAAATTTGTGAAGGCACTGAATACAAACAAAGCATAAACTCCATGCATCATAAAAGAGTATTACATAGCAGAGGTACAAAAACAACATTGTGAACCACATTAGACTTCCAGCATCAGTCCTGCCTGCTCAATTTTTAACTACCTATCTGACATAGGAACCCAACAATCTGAACATGTGGCAAACTGATAATTAACAAATCCCACCCCATCACTTGCAAGGACAAATCGAGATGGTAAGCAAAGACCTTCAATCCATGAGCATTGTAGTGCTCCACAATGTGGCGTGTCCCATATGCTATACCTTGAACAACTGCAAGGTAAAGAAGAGCAAGGCTCACTTCACTAGTGTCTAGATCCAGACCACTGATCATACCCCCCGCCTGTGGATCTGCAATTGGTGACCTGAAGGATAGAACAAACGTGATGCATGCTGGCATGTTCAATTGCAGCTCTTTACACATGAATGTCGGGTGATTTACCTGTTGCCGTGGAAATCAGGCAAAACATGCAAATGTTTTGTTAAAGCACAACGAAAAGGGATCCTTGAATCATCAGCCAGTTCTTCTAATATGTTATTCAGCATTTCATATATTGATATTTCTGACAATATGCACCATAATAATTTCGTTACCAAAACAATCACAAAGAAGGGGTTGACTAAATAACAGGTAGCATTCTACTAATGATAGCGTCAAGAAATGTTGTGTATTATACTGGAAAACTTCATACTTTCTGTGTAATTTTTCTTCTGCACAACTTTGGCTGGCTGGTTTCTTTTGACATCAATGTCACAGAGGTCCAAATGCCATGATCTTATCCCCCAAACTAGCATCTTAAGTTATCTAACCCATCACATCCTGAGTACATGGATGTCACCAACTATGCAAACTATCCTAATCTATATGTCAGATGTACGAAACCTCTATGACATGATTTTGATCACAATAGTTTTTCACATTCTGATAGATAAACATACTCTTTGCAGCTGCTCGATTTGCTAAAACTGGAGCTGCTGCATGACTCTCAATTATGTGGTCTATTAATGCACCAGTTGCACTCTGCCCACCTTCAATAAGCCAGAACCCAGGAACCATAGCTGCAAAATGCCACCAATAGAATTAAGAAAAAGGGTAGCTAATGCTGACTGAAATGCTATAATGCTTCTTCATATGGTCACACTAAATTAAAGTGAAACTACTTCCAAGTACCTGACCAATATGGGCCCCATACACCTGGGATGAAAAAAGCTTGTTAGATGATATAGCCATATGACAGGTGGATGTTCCACAAACCAACACCATTCTGTGGCAGAGTGCTTCATCTGCAGCAAAACCTAGAATAAATATATGCCAGGAGATAACAAAATGCAACAGAATAGACCACAAATAACTATACTCACCAACACTTTCTAGGTTAGGAGTTGTATTGCCATTTACCATGTCCAATGGCTTATAAATGCCCTCCATTACACCAACACCACCAGCATGGGCATCTATCAATGAAGTTGCTACAGGCGTCCCTTCATTTAATCCAAGCTCCTACAGGTCAATATGCTAAAGACGTGAGTCCTAACTTATGTTGATTTCTTGATCCTTCGGGCGCCAGCTATATCACTAGTGCAAACAGATGAAAGAAAGAGACCTTGATATTAAAGCTGGCTGTAAGAGACCACATCAAGGCTATTGTTAGAACCACACATAATGTTTGAACAAAATTATTCGACCGCTTTTTAAAGTTCATGAGGCTCGTAGTTATATTCGCAAAGTGAGCACTCAGAGGGATTCCATAAATTTACATTAGCTTGATATCGCTTTTCAGAATACAAGGCAATGTGATCATTGAATAGAAATGTAAATGTTCCATAGAAGTTCTTCCCAGCTTTGGCATCTGTCAGCAATCTTCAGATGAAATGCTTACCTTTGCAGCTGTTTGAGTAAGTCCAGTACCCAGTGGATGACCAGGGAAGGCAACATGTCTTCCTGAAATTTACCCATATTCCAAATCAGTTTTACCTTCTTTCAGAAACATGCATTTCATAAAAGTCATAGAAACACATCAAGAAAAGAGACATTTTCTGCTTTGCCATGCTTCCTTCCATCCAATGGTTCCAAGCTGCCCATAGTCAAATATTAATAGACTGAAGAACGCCCACAATATGTGGGAGCAGTACAGATACAAAAGACTACAAAATTTTAATGTAAATTTGAACCAAATACACAGATTAATTCCTTCCTCTCCCTGGCTATGATCTGTTATAAAATAGGGAAAATGCCTCTCCGCTTTGACAAGGATAACCTGACTGAGTTATCTCTGTGAAAGAACTAACAGAGAAGCATATGACTGGTGAAAGAAATATACGAAGGAAGAGAAATGAAGAAATTATACAAAGACCTCTAAGGTTATGAGACCACATATCATAAGAAGGGAGCTTAATATTACCAAAAAATATGGATCCAGGATGTAAAGATGTTGAGCCAGCTTGTGATGGAACATTATACAGGACTTTGGGGGGTGGTTTACTATATTCGTCTGCCAGCAAATCTAAGAAAGTGCATTGGATAGGAAAGCGGTGCTTTCTTACTTGAGAAGATCAATGAATGAGGAAGCTTTCTATAGCGGATTCTAAAACCTGCATCTAAAATGATGTCATGGAGGATGCTCACCAAGGAAGAAGCAAATTTGTCGATCCTAAGGGAGCCACACATTTGTGACTTCCAAGAGAATAAAAAGATTAGCAAAACAAAAGCACAATGATAGGAAATAAAAGATGCCAAGTAGATATGATGGCAAATCAACAACTTTATATCTCAAATAGACATTTAGATTACATTAAATATCTAGGGGGCTCTTGCCATCCCCTTGCAGATTCAAAGCTGTAGTTCTTATAAACCCTATCAATCTTCAGTATTAGCTGATAAAACAATCCTTCTTTCTTTCGTTCTTCCATCTTTTGTTCTATTGTTCTTTCTTTCACCTCTGCTTCTCCAGCAGTGTGTTGTTGATCTAATTACAAAGCAAGCAGACGAAAAATTGATCAGCTATTAGGTTTTAAGAAGCTGCTACGTTTGTGAATTGAGAGGCCTCGGAATCACTTAGAGAGACGTTTCCATTGGAGGCATTTGAAAACTCCCAACCCTTGTCAGAAGATTAGTTGGAGCCTTGGATTGGCTTTCCCTAGCAGATTAGACATTGTTTATTAGCAGCTGGAGCTGAAATGATGGATAAAAAAGATCTTGCATATCTTTGTCTCTACCTTCCAACTGCTTGTCACAAAGTCTACAATCGGGTTTACTTGAGATTTCAATATACTATCCTCGAATCAAACATTTTGATGCCACTCAAGCAAAGGTCAGGAAACTTATTGGGCTTGCACTACTGCTCATTCATGACACGCTCACGGATATGTCCACATAATCATCAGCATGATGAAGTTTGAGCACCATTTCGATATCATCAGACAATGTAAGGAAGAAAAGGAATATGGCCAGTTATCCTGTATTTCCTGCTTTCCACTGGCTTAAGGTGATAATCAGATGTAAGCTTAAAGCACCATAATTAAGGTTAAAGAATTAAACTGATGTCATCATAATGATAAAGTTTTAGATATACAAGCGCGGGCCTTTCACGTTTCAGACACTTTTGTACAGAGTACTTATCTTGGGTGTCCATTTTTCACATTTTGTTTTTCTAGAGAAAGGTGCTTTGTTCGTTTGTTCAATTTTTATACCATGCAAAGTGTGGCATTTTGTGCTCGATAGAGACTGCAAGAAGGGACAAAAAGCTTTTGTGACGAACAATAAGACAGGCAATATCAAACCCACAGATTTTCATAAATGATTCCTCAGCAATTAAAATATGGGCAAAATCACATAATGCTTCCATAAGTCTTTAAATACAAGTCCTGGAAACAAGAACTGAAAAAAAAAGATTCACTTCAGGCATATCAAATATACTAAAAGTATCCAAGTATTAAGTATGAATAGCAATGCCCATACCAATTTTAGTGTATTGTCCTTCAACAAGGTCACCAAGCCCAATTTCTTGCCAGAAAATCTCATCCCAACCACAAGCTTTCATTGACATAGAATTGTTTATTTCTTGTTGCATGTGTGCATGTCCCAAATATGTCCATTTACAAACCACTGTACATAAACTCCGAGTATCATCTCCTGTGGCCCTATTCACAAGCAAACAGAATCCCCAGTTACGATCTCTCAGAGCTTGATGCTACAATTGTTTGTCTCAAAGCTTTAACCTGTAAGTTAGCCAGTCTGTCAAATCCATCCATCGAAATGCAACAGCCCATGACTCATGTAAGTTCTCTTTGACCCATAACAGCTGAAATTGATTACTGAATGTCAAACAGAGTTAAATTATAGTAACAAGATATGGTTTGATACTTGTCATAAAATATCATGTGCTAAAAGAAATCCTCTGTAACTTAATTTGAGTCACAGAAATACAGAAAAGGGAGAAACAAAAACAGAACCAAGTTGGGAAAAAAGGACATAGATTCCTTGAGCTTAAGGATTATCTCATGCCTGGCTTGGGGGTTGCTCCTGATCTAGGCGTCTCCAAAGTCTCAATTTCTTTTCCTACACACTTTCCAACTTTGTTGGGCAACTTGCTAACCCAAATTGGGAAAGCCAATGAAGCTCCCACTTGTTGCTTTAGGACACAAATTTCTATCTTATGATATCACTTTCTCAAAACATTATCTGGTTCATTCAATGCGTGGTTAGAAGAGTAAAGCCATCTTCCTAAGTTAACTGATTCTTTCTGTGAATGGTAAGACTGCATTCTTGGAGACATTGAAAAGTTCAAAATAATACTGCTAGATTTTGCTTAACCTTTATCTAGTTATTAAATCAAGATATAAAGGCCGGGAATACAACTGTGGGGAAAATGCATAGATCTTTGTCAGCTGGCTCTCATATGACAAGGCAAATGACTATAGAGATGGATTACAAATTGATTGATGTTAATAAACTACGTGTAGGTTAGAACAAGGTAATATTAACCTTCGGAGGTTCCATTTCTGGAGAAAGACCACCACCAGCATACTGTAACACAGGTGATGAGGTCGCATTTATGCGCCGCTTGCAGCACAGCACGATGATCCATCCAAACTATAACATTGCGACGTGTATCTCCAGTAAGTGATATACTAACAGGCGAGTCATCAGCCCCTATTGCGACTGCATGATAAGGCAAGATAGATTTCTGATTAATGAAAGATGATTAACCTTTGTAGATCTCAAATTTCCACCACTAAAAATGCAAATAGGTGCCTATACCAAGGGAACATGTAGCTGCAAAGCCAATTCCAGCAATTTCAGAACCAAGAACTCCAGCCACTTTGCAGGCACCCTTTACTGCTGCGCATACAGCATGCCAGATATCTGTGGATGATTGCTAAGCAAACAGGCCTGTTGTCAGGAGAAACAAGTTTTTACATGAATTAAGATCAACACTAAAAATTAGCACTACTTAACAGGTTTACTACCTCCACAAAATCACCATCCTTCCATATCTGAAGAGGGCTGCTTGAGATGCCGAGAAGAGCCCCATCTTCACTAAAAAAAATACCTGTATATTAAATCCACAATTAGTTAAAGCAGGAGAAAGTTTAGGTTGTGGTCAGGAAGGCACAAGCAAACTGTATAGTCAAAAGTGAAAATGTATGGTGTTAAGACGTCTTCATATAGAAAGAGATGCTTATGCATGCCAGCTATCATTATTTTCCTGATCTATCATTGTAACAGGAAAGAAAATGCTCTTAGGTTGAAGCTAACAGTTGGTAATATTGCAGGTAATAGCTAACTGTAATGGCCAAATGAGTCCTCTTCGATATTTATGCGTACACTCTGAATGTTATAATGAAGTTCGTTTTATAAAGAGATCGAACTATAGCGTCTAAGAGAATTATAGTCCATGACAGAGCAAATTGATAAGAAATATTAAAATTTATTTAGCTATGCGAAATATATAAGCATCCACAGCAAATAGACTTGTATTGCCGCGAACTTATAGTTCTATTGTGTGAAATTTGCTAATTAAATACTGATCGATATGAACAGGTTACCTGCTCTGGCGCTTCCAGTGCCAACGTCAACTCCTAAGTGCAATCGCCGGGAGCGTAGTACCACTGGAGTCGTCATTGCGTAAAATGGCCAGAGGTTATCTTTTCCTTCATTCCCGCGAATTCATTCTGCGTGGAAATATCCGTTGCTGCCCTTTTACTTTTTGGCCCTTTACGTTGGAATAAAATTCCACCAGAGTGGTCTAAGTTAGTGTTGGCAAAACTTTCTAAACCCTATTGGAAAATTTCGTAATGTTTCCTCAAAATAGCCCGATATTTTCAGTTCTCAATCCGCAATTATTATACCCTTATACAAATACTAGTAATGGTGCCCAGCGCTGCTGGGTATAAGTTGGAACCTGTAAATAAAAGGCCAGCAACGCTCCCAACTCGGAAGTTGTCCTACTTGTCCTCTAAGAATTTTTCTTGAACTGACTTTTAAGGCTACATGCTTTTTATCTCTCAGACCTAATTGTTATGTAGATATCCTTCCATAAATCCAAGTTCCTTCAATTGATGAAATCATGTTTTTATATAGCAAATTGATTATTTACTTGTAAACAACATATTATTTAACAACAAAAGAATTTGCTTACTAAGTTATCAGTTGGAATCTGTCCAAATTTTATGTTCTTTGCTAGAGTCATAAGCACATCAAGCATAGCCTTAAAAATTGATCCTTATCATCTTCCAAATTTTATGCTTCTTTGTCAAAGTTATAAATGCACCCTTTATCATAGACGGAGCACAAAAAGTCTACAGTGGATTTAAAAGCAAACAATGTGCATCAAACGTTTGATATTTTCTAATATTTTACTCTTTTAGTCGTACATTAAAATACTATTGTAGATCAGAGAAGCACCATGTAATTTATGCCATTGTTATAGATTTTATGGCCATAGATGTAAAATAAAAGATGTTTTTTATCAATTCTCAATGATGTGGGATGACATATAGATGGGCTGGAAAATTCAAAGATTGCTCAGTTGGCTCCTTCTTATCAATTCTCGATAATGTGACATGACATAGCTAGAAAATTCAGAGAATGCTAGGTTGGCTTTAATCTATCAATTGTTTTTTATCAATTCTCGATGATGTGTTGATGTGGCATGACACGTAGATGGGCTAGAAAATGCAGAAAATGCTTGGTTGGCTCCTTCTGAGGCAGGGGGTTTCGTGCCCACACATCACATGTTGGTTGCTTCATCATTAGAAAAACTCATGACTCATTCTTTACTTTGTACACATATCAAATCTATGCATCCACACATTCCAAGAAAACTGATACTGCTACTTTGACTGAGATGTTTTACAACCATGGACCATATCTGTATATTTGTGGCTCAAAGATGCCCCCGCTATGATACATAAACTTACTTTTCAAAATTAATGATTTGAGCATCAATCAGATAGCCAAATAAAAATTAGAAGTGTGTCACCTCAAACTGGCCAATGTAGTAAGTCTCAAAAATGATTTATCATTTGCAGGCAAATCATAGGTGGCAAGGCCAGTCCCACTAATCCACCCATTGTGTGTTGAGCTCCATTTTGTGCCTCTTAGATTACCAATCTAGACATCATAATCTTGATCTGCTAGGATGAATCCAAATAAATTTTCTACTGGACTGTATATCCAGTTATCTCCATCCCCGCTCAAGAGATTAAGTTGTACTTATAAATTTTGAAAAATTGTTTTATGAAATATTTAACAAAGATGTTCATGCCATGCATGCCATGTCGATTAATTCATTGCAAACTTAAATGCATAGCATTTTAGTATTTACAAAGAGATGCATGCATGCATACCATATTACCGTGTAATCAAAGATGTAATTTGGATGAATTAAGGATACTTAAGGTTCCTTATCCGGCTATCTAGAAGAAAACCAAATTTATCCGAGCAAGCGATGATGTTTGTAAGAGATACATGAGCACGCAATTACGCAGAAGAGAATAGGGTCCTGAATATGGCAGATTGATCCTCAAAGATCACCAACATCTCAGCACCATATTAGTATGACCTTCCAAAATGTGCGGTGCATATTACAATAAATGTAAAACATCCGCAGATTTTTCTACTCTACATATACTTCTATTGTGATTGAACAATACCTCTCTATCTATCTATATCAAGACCACAAAGCATGGTAAATCTTGATGTTTTCATGCTCGAAGCAAATCCATTGAGTGAAGTTTTGTCTTTTAAAAAAGAAGCAATAGGAGCCTAATATTCGCGGTGGAGCAAAGAATAGAAGCATACATTCAATGTTGTACCTGAAGAGAAAACAAAGTCGCTTCCATTTTCGTATTTCACCGAACTATGAAGCAAGGCTTAATCTAAAAACAGTAGCTTATGGCAAGGATCTGATACTGCTTATCGATCCTAAAACTGGATGCCGCTTGCGGAGAGCGTGTCGAGATGCCGAGATGCCCTGTTATTAAGATAAATGAGACATTGGCTTTTCCACGCATGTGGATAAGTCTTGGTTATCCAAAACAAAGTATAAGAGATGGGAATAGCCTCAGATTCCAAAAAGCATCTCTCCACAACGATGGCATCATTGCGCAGTTTTAGGGCAGCTTTGGCATCTGAAGCAGCTCAGCCCTAACCAAGAAGAGCTCCCACGGTTTGCTGCACTCTAGCCGATCCGTGGTTTGCCGATTTTTCAATGACAAACCTATGCAAAGAAACTTAAGAAAGGTGAACGAAGAAAAAAAACTAAACCATGATTGAATTATAGCCTTGGATCGATGTAAAACAACTTGAACCGTCCGATTTAGGGCTGGGTCCAACACTTACTGAAAAACTTTATAATATAAGAAGATACCTGCAATATACCTGAAAATTACCAAATCCATTGCCCCTTAATAAGGGCAATCCAAAAGATTACTCGAACTAGAAGAGGACTCTTAGGCCCTTTTTCCACGGCAGTCTTATTTTATGGCTGCCATATTTTTATAAGACACCCTTTTGGGTTCCATGTCAGCTCCACATCATAGATAAGACACCGCCCTAAAAATTGATTTCCATTATTACGTAAATATAAGACATGTCTAGTTAAGATAAGACATGTCTTATAACTGGTTTTCCATGGACGATTGTTTCAAATCTTGAGCAAAGACTGCGGCAAAAGAATCTACAAGGGAAAGCTGGAAATTCGACCTGCAAAAGCTTTGTGCAATTTCTCCTAGCTTTGTGCAATTTCTTTGAGCTGCAAAGCGTCTTGCAAAAGCTTCAAGTTTTCATGCTTAGAAGCTAAGCATTATTTCGTTAATTTGAGAATAACCACTTTCTCATTTGCATGCTTCACGGACACACTTTAGCATAAATATAATATAAAATGAACTATACAACAGTAAATAACTTTGAAACTTAAAAAGATTTTCATAGTAGCTAAAAGTCAAATCATATTACAAATTTCAAACAAAGACAACTTTTTCAAATAACTACATAATTTTATTTCAAATAATTTACATAATTTTATTAGATGAGAAAAAAAGTTTTAAAGATTAACTTCACACAATACAATAGAACTTGAGTCACATTATAGTTTTTTGCATATTAAAACTTTGAATTAGACAATACAACATAAACTACTAGTAGAGTCATTGTTAAGGTTCTTATGTGATAGAACTTGAGGCATCACGTGCCTTCTTCTTCTCCTTGATTTGCTCCAAGACAACTGCATTGGTAGGGTCAATTACTTTCAGCTCCCCAAGGTTGTTCAATGCCATTACTACATCAGAAGACTTCTCAATTTCATATAGCATTGGCAACAAATCTGTCATCAAATAGTTATCAGTTCTATAATCAGAAGGCTCATACGGCTTTGGAAATCCTGCATTATCCAAGTTATTATAGCATTCAGAAGTCGATCGCCAAGCATGAACGTATTCATTCCATTATACTTGCCCTTAAACTTTCCATATACCTTCTTCAAATTCTTTAAGTAAATCTGTGTATTTCCCAGTTCCTTGATATTGAGAAACATTTTCTCACATTCTGCTTGTGCCAAATGAACAAGAAGCGATTTTTGAGCTTACTAAGGCCACATGCATCCAAAGCATCCAATAAAGTATCCATAGTAGACACTGACCAAAGAGCCACATCAAAATGTACTAGACAAGCCATCAAAAACTCATATGCCTTTGGACGTGGATAGATATACCAAGCAATGATTGAATACGTGGTGATCATACATTGAGGGATCATGATGTCCTGTTTGATAGATTCTATAAAGAATGCCATTGCAATCTAAGACAAGCAACTTCTTCGTGAATTGGTCAATGGCATCCTTCTCTTGTTCTTTACTGGCACTTCCAACATCATCTTTTGGCATCTCATCTAAATTCATATGGTCTTCATTACTAGTGCCTATATCATCATGAAGCATAGAGTCATCTTTTTGCACTTGATTTACATTTAGGGGCTCTATATCAATATCCTCTCCATCAGTGTGAATAACTGCTGCATCTTCCATGTTTGTATCAACAACCTCATTATTTGGTTCATGCACAGAAGGTTCCTTAAGCATAACCATACCTCTATCATCGTCCACCACCTCATTGTTCACCAACATGAGTTGCATGTCTTGGCCTGATGTGCTAGCACTTTCCGACGAGGCTTCTAGCTTTTCTAATGTGTGCAACCTGCATCAAACTCAAAATTGAATAAATGAGAAATGCGAAGTAAGACATATATGATCGAATAAAAAAACTTACAAAGCGTTCTCTCGTCTCTTTTTCACAATTTGTGCAGCAACAGATGGTGAAATATCACCCTCAGAATCAGACTCATCTGTGTCATGGATTTCAGGTTCCTCTATGTTGGATGGACTATCTGCTCTATCCAATAAGTGTACATCTTTTTTCTTATTCTTTGCATCATTCTTATGTAGACTTTCTTGATATACCACAACGTTGTTCAAAAACTTCTCACAAAACTCATACTCTACGCTTCCAGCAGCAATTGACACACATTTTTTCCCAAGGCATATAGCTGCTTGACTTATACTCCCATGCATATACCATTCACATGCCATAGTATCTTTATTTGTAAACATTTGCACCAAATACTTTGCCACATGCGGTCTTATGGAAACGGAATTAACAACCCCACCTTCCATTTCAACATCTGAGTAAGAAGGAACATCTGCAAGATACTTATATAAGTGCGATGATCGGCTTTCTATATCGTCTTTCAGGAACATAGTGTGTATTGGCTTAGAGCTTGTCCAACAAAGTCCTGCTTTTAAGTTCTTATCATTTGGCTTCGCAAGCATAATTATGAAACAAAATGAGAACGTAGTATCACAAGGAATGTATTGCTTTGATGGAGAGTCGTGCTCATAGGTTGAGTACACTATATGTTTATCACATTCCATTGTCCCAACTGACCTCATTGCAGACCAACATTGTGGACCTGGTGGAGTGAATAAAATTATTGTATATGTATCACATGAGGTTAGTGTGGAACACCTTTTCCAAAATTGTTCCCAATCATCTGCGTCCCAATTTTCGTTCTTACGCAAAGAAGATGCAAATCTAAAACAAAAGGGATATGGGGCCTTTAGGAACTCCCCGGCTCAACATAACCTTTAACACCTTGTGCTATTATAAAAGGAGAAGACATCTTATTAGGATCAACTTTCTCACTATCCAAAGTCCCAACTTATCGTGGTATCCAATCCAAAACTATGTTGGGAAGATCTTCCTCCTTCTTATTCTTTTGTAGCACTGAGGTAATGTAAGTTCCGGCCCACTTGCGACATTTGTCTACTTCTTCATCAGTGATACCATATTTTTTGGCATGGTCCTCAAAGGTAGCATGTTTCTTTTCGTTGGATCAAGTTAATATAAGAAGCAATACCATTTCTTATTACCCTTTCTCTGTTTCAATTTAACAAAGATACCCATTCATATCCATTACATCTCAGATGCTTTCCCCGCTTGCTTTCCCCGGCTTAGTCATAAACACCTCACCACTTAATATATGTTTTGTTAAATCCAACATCTCCTCAGGAAGTAAACCTTGCACATCACGCATTAACTTAGTATTGAAAAAATCAAGTGATGGTTCTGCAGGTGGCTTCCCATTCCACTGATTTAATTGCTTTGCCATCCATTTAGTCCATATTAAATCCCAATTTTTCCAACATGCATCATTTAAGCAAATAAATGCCGATGTTTCGCTCATTCTTGGTTTTCTCTTTTGTTGACGATCTTTGCCGATTACTTATTGCTCCAATGGTAAGCTTACAATATTCCTCAAATTCCTATAATGCAACAAAGACTATAACTATCTAAATCTCAAATGCAAGTGGAAATGGTATCACATACCTCCCAACGAGTGCTTTTTCCAGCATTAGCTATTGCCTTTTCAGGTCTTCCAAGCGCTATCCATTGAGCACGCGCATGTCTGATTTGGTCAACATAAGGGCTATACAAACAAGCAATATAGATCAAACAATGAAAAAAATAGATGTACTCAAATACAAAAGAAAGATAAATGTAGATAACCTTTTATATGCCGATACATAGTTGATTTCGTTTTGTGCATGACTAATAATTGCCAGCTCAAGAGGTGGAGTGTTTGCAGCTAACACTCTGCAAGACCTTTTTGAGAACAATCTTCTCATTTTTTCTGTGCATTCAGCCATCCCAAGCAACACTTGTGCTGCTACTGCTGAATGTTGACCCTCTATAACAAGAAATTCCATTGTTGGATCTGCAAAATCTTTTTCATCAGTCCAAGGAAATGGTATATGTGTATTCACTTTCACGGGGAGAACATCAGCTGGATTGGGATTTCGACACGGGCGCCAAATCATACATTCCAATATCTCATCCATATGTTCCTCGTTATAAGGACGATGGTTGAACAATGACGCTTTTCCCTTACAAACCTTGAGTCTAGTTACATCAATCTCCACCAAGTGTCGAATACCAAGTGGATAAAATTTTTCCCATCTTTCTAACACCTTTGAGGCCTCTTGAGCTACATTCATTTGTTCAGCCTCTGAAAATATCCATTTCTGTTTTTTTTCAGCTAATTGTTGAACATCAATCTCATTCTGATCTTCAACTTCGTCAAGAACAACCTTCTTCTGTTTATCTGAGTGATCGAGAGTATCAGATGCACTAGACACAATTTTCTCTTTCCTCTTACGCACAACCTTTGATTGCACAATTTCTTGTGATTCATAATTCCCCCTTTGGATGCTCTCATCTCTATTATTCTTCTTCAAACGCTCAAGCACACATGCGGATATAATACTTTTTGCATATGTTTCTCGCCGCACTACAGATATTTTACATGCCAAATCAAAGGACGTTTTTATTCCAGCCTCTTGCAAATTATTGTAAGAAGGTAGCTTCCATCCAAATGTTGCGCATGACATAGCATCTCCACTAATGCTTGCTTCCATTAGACTTGGGGAAAAGTATTGGAGTTTCAGTCCATCAAACAATATAGGCCTTCTCGTTTTAGGGCCTTCCACCATCAAAGTCAGCCCATCATTTTCAATCTCCTCCACACCTAAAACTTGTCCAGCTATTTTCATAGCCATCATATTAGACTCCCGATAAAGCAAGCAAAGGTCATACTTCCTTTTACTTTCCATGATCTCTACAGCCCAACTTGGACTCCTCCCACATAAAGAAGTTCTCGGTACCTCATAGCCACTAACAACAATCTTAAAAATTGCACCATCATCATTCTCTTCCATTGTCATTTTGCCTTTTGGTCCTACTTGCTTTATTTCCCTTTGCACATCTGCATATTTCAGAAAAAAATCCATTAGTGGATGTTTGCAGACATACGTCTGTAGATAAGAGGCTTAGAACTTGATTCTCTTTTCCATCTTCTTTATTCTAGTTAACTTGATATAGTGAAGGTCTACAGACGTATGTCCAAAAAACAATACAATAAACTAGATAACAAAAAACTCGAGGTTTGCAGACATATGTCCGTAATAAGGTCTATGGATTACCCTTTCTATGCACTGCTCACATTTTCTTTTCAAGCTAAACTAGCAAAAAGACAAAACTAGAAGTATAAGTAGAAGTAATAAGATACTATGCAGACATATGTCCGTAATACAATATTATGCCTTTTTTTCTATGCACTTTCCACATTTTCTTCTAAAATAAACTAGATGAAAATCAAAATAAAACTAAAGGTTTGCAGACATATGTCCGTAATAAAGAATTATACATTTTCCTTTTCACTGCACTGTGCATGTTTCCTTATTAAATAATCTAGATGAAAAGCAAAATAAAACTAGAGACTTGCAGACTTAATGCATCATCCACATTTCCTTAAACTAGAGAATAAAGCAAAACAAAACTGGGCTTTTACAGACATATGTCCGTAATAAACATTTTTTCTATGCTTTAAAATAAACTAGAGCATTTTCGTTTTCTTTTTTGTTTTGATACATTTTTCATGCATTATAAACTAAACTAGAGCATAAAGCCAAGAAAAGGGTTTTGCAAACATATGTCCGTAACAACACTACATTTTTTTTCTGTACATTATAAAGCAAACTAAAACCCAAAGCAAAAGAGCATGGAAGCCAAAAAAGAGGTTTGAAGACATGTGTCCGTAACAACACCATATTTTCTTTCTCTATGTTATAAAGCAAACTAGAACACAAAGCAAAAAAACTAAGTATTTTGAAGACACAGAGGTTTATGGACAGGGGCTAAGATCAATTGTTGGATCAAATGGACGGTCGAGATTAATCTCTAATTAAAAAACCCCAAACCAATTATCCAATAGAATGGTCAATCAATCCAATAATCACATAAGAAAAGGGGAAAAAAGTACAAATAAAAGGGCAAGCCAAACATCAAACATAACAAGAAAAGGAGAAAGATTACAAGTTGAAAAAATAGTAATTTGGGACTCAAAGGACTATTGGCCTCTAGAAGGCAATGCCATTAATATTTATAGTGGCAATGTAAAAAAAAGGATAGTAGGTATCTTGAAAATATTAAGGTCATTATCTCAAAGGTAATATTTGATGATGTGGCAGTAAGAAAAAGAAATGAAAAACAAAGGTAGGTAAAAAGCAAAAAAAAAAAGGGGTATTTGAGCATGCAAATCTAAGTAAGAAAAAGAAACGAAAAACAAAGGTAGGTTTTAAAAAAAAAAATGATATTTGGATATGCAAATCTAACAGAAGCAACGACGACACCCGATTTGGTTCGGTAGTACACAGGATACAATTTTTTGTTCAGTAGTACATAGGATGGGCTAAAGCAAATCTAAATAATCAGCTACGATCATGCTCGGAAATAACAAACAAAAGAAGAAAAAAAATTGAAATCCACCAACATTTCTTGGACTTTTTGCAGCCAAAGATTTTCGCATGTTCTCTTATTCTTGAGATAACAACAGAGATTTCAGAGATTTCACAGAGGAAGAAGAAGAACAAGAATGGGCACCCACCTGGTTTTCGCCTTTTTTTTGGAAGTCATGCCGAGTACTTCACGTCCATGTTTTGCTGCCTCCATTCTTGAGAAGCCTCCTCCGTCTTCAACAGTCTTCACTTCTTCTTGTTTTAGGCGCTCGATCAGAGGCGGTGGGTGTAACAGAAAAATCTTTAATGGTTTGTTAAGGAGAATGATGCTATTTTTAGAAATTCGAAATTTGAAGAATGGGCGTCCAAGATTGAATCTTGAACCCGAAATCCTCTGCGCTTCTTTCTGTTACAATTCTTTCTTCACCACTTCCCGCTGATTCTTCATCATTTCCGGCTGCACCTCCATTTTCAGTCTTGTTGGAAATTGAAGAGTTATCTGAGGCATCAAAAAACATCATAAGCGGCTGCGGCTGAATATGGCATCACAGGATACTACTAAAGAGAAAACCCAAGGTAATTTACTTCTCTGCACAACTCCTATTCAGTCTTAAATTTTGTCTAAAGTCCTATGGCTCATGCAGAATGCCAGCTTCTTATCGATGGAAACATTGTTGGTAAAGGCATTGTCATGGAATCCTTCGGGACAATCCATTGCAAGAGGATTGAAGCTGGATGGTGCAAGGTAGAGGTGCGATCCTCATTGGGAGGCGAAATAATGCTGCCGAAACCAACTCTTGGAGCTGAGACCGTATCTGAAGCAGTGGGATCATTCGTGGAGTGGCCAATAAAAGATATTCTCTATGCTAAAGAGGTTAGTCCACTACATTCTTGTTTGAAAATTTCTGTTTTTGGAGGAAAAATGGGTTCGTGTTACTCTGTTTTCAGAGGAAAAACCAGGCCAGTAACTCTGTTTCCAAAGCCACATACATTCTTGTTTGAAAATTTCTGTTTTTTTAGGAAAAATGGGTTTGTGTTACTCTGTTTTCATCACACAATGGAGCTCTGGGTAAAGATGCCGGATTTTGCAGCAGGGTTCTGGCCGATTCCATTTTATATCCAGATCTGCCTTCTTTATGGCTAAATCTATCATTGCTGCATGAAAAAGATGCTGGCTATTTCATATCCGGATCTGCCTCAGAGCGACCCCAAATAGCAGAGCTCAGAACATTCGATGCTGCCCCTTTTTCTGTCCATAGCATCCGAACCCTGTTTTGAATCCGTCCATGGCGTCCTAACCCTGCTTTAAATTCGTCCATGGCATCCGTTTTTATGCTGCTATGCCGACCTCTGATATGTGATAATCTCTGGCCTTGAGGTAGAAATCCGAATCTTGCTTACAAATTTCCTTTGATTGTAGAAATCCGGTGGCCTGTGATAGAATTGGGCCTTATTGAATCCAGAATTGGTGCTTGCCGGATCTGTAGCTTGGCTGCCACCGCTCTGTCGTGATTTTTTTTCTTGTTTAATATTTAAGGGGATACCAGGCTCGGGTATCCCCAATACTTTAATAAACATTTGAATCCTAAGGTTTTGGCCATACCAAAAGATATATAGGTTCTAATAGCATATCTTCCCTTTCGTTTATTTGAATCCTTCTGTTGTTTACTTAGATAGTCTATTTTAAGTCTCCTTGTTTGCTTAGTTAGTCTCTTTAGTTTTAGATGCCTTCCTAAGCCTCTTATGTTCCTGGGAACATTAAGATGCATAATTCTTCTAGTTTTAGCTTAAGTAGCTAAATAGTGCTGCATACGGACATATGTCCATGAAACATGCATTTTTCAAAAAACAATGTCAATTTGTACAAATTTAATATTGGACCATTTTATTACAATGTTTGCTAACTGTCAACTATTTGAATGTTATAGCTAGCTAACAAAGAAGCAGGATCGAGTGCACCACAAACAAAGTCAAGTGTGTCTCAAGCAAAGTCAAGTTCTACATCAAATATGAATGCGCCTGAGATGGTTGTGAGGAGAAGCGAATGGAAAGGAAAATATGTAAAGATGTTGCATGCTTGTTCTGCGGAGAGCTTTGCAACTGGAATCATGATTGTAACTGACCCTCTAGATTTTGTTTCTAATCAGCCATTAGGACAAGATTTTGTTGGAGTGATGATTAGTGAATTGATGCCGTCAAATCCAGATGAAGTTGGCATTTTGAATAATGGTTGTGAAGCTTGCAAAGGGTCATTAGAGGTTAGAGTGTTGATGAGGTGGCCTATCTCACTTGTTACGAACATGGATGGTAGTAGGTTGTTGCCTATGCAATGTAATGCAAACAATGATGTGAAGTTGGTACCATATGAGCAGACAATCAACATCAGGAAAAGACCATACCGATTTTCCGTGAGAAAGAAAGCAATTCCAAAAAGGAAAAAAAAGGAGAAAGAGCAATTAAGCCCAATGGAGCAAGTGCAATTGGTTAGGGGTATGGCGTGTTGTCCTTCACAATGCACCATCCAATACTCTCTAGATGAGTTGCTTTCTATTAGGACTACATATTGGGGACAACATAGCAATGATAGAAGGACAATGAGATATTCCATATTTGGTGCATGCCATAGGGACAATGATACAGGGCATCTTAAGTATTCGCTTTTTGGCAAATGGGTTTGCAGAGAGGCATGGTGCAGGATAACATTTCTGATGCTACTTTCTACAGAAGCAAAGAAGAATTTGATATGGGTGCTAGAAGAGCTCTGCATGGAAACACAGGTTCATTGAAGACAAGAGATAATACATTGCTAGCTATCAATGTGTTTGATGGTCTTGTAAAAAGTATGGCAGAATCAATGCCACATAGGGCAAAAGTAGGGATTGACGGGACTAAACAAGTAGTCAAAGTGTTACCTCCATCTTACATTCAAAAAGTGTGCTTGGAAGAGGTTAATACGGTGATGACTAGATTAGGAGGGCATTCTATCTCTCAAACTGCATTTAGCAAGCTATGGGCAAAGCATTTTCCAAATGTGGAAGTGGGAAAGAACTCTTCATTCTCCAAGTGCAGTACATGTATATCTCTGAGGGAGGCCATGAGGAGCACTATGGTTACTGCAAAATATGATGCATTATTTGAGGAATTGCGTGCACACCAAGCAGAGCAAATGTCTTGTAGATCCGTGTATTGGCAATGGAGAACATTTTCCAACTTAGAACCTGATAAATGTTTATGCATCATCCATGATAAAATGGACCAACATAAGACTTTCTTGCCTAGGATCCAGCCAATACCGAAGAATTGTGGTAATGCACAGCAATTGAAGATATCTTTAGCAGGTATGCTTACACATGGTCATGGTGCTGGCGCATATGGTCATTTTACTTTAGATCTATGGGAGGATGGCCCAAACTTTCATGTTGGTTCAATATTCAAGTGCTTAAGAAATTTGGAAAGAGGCGTGTTGAAGTCCACAGGGGCTGCTAGCTATACAGGTGTTTTTGATGCTCTAATGGACAATCAAGCATTTACATCTCAGAGATCATTACGGGATTCCATTAGGTTTTCATCTAGCTCATCATCTAATAAGCCATGTGACAAGCCGTTAACAACAAGTGAGGACGTTCCAGATTTTTATCCAAAGCCATTGCCTCGAGAGTTTTGTTTACAATTGGATAATTGCTTCAAAGAAAATAAGAATCGATGGCTATTTCAAGCATGTTCATATTTAACTGCAAGAGGTGTCTTTGAGACAGTAAAAGTTGGATTTCTCATGGTTGGACATACCCATGAGGATATCGATGCATTTTTTGGCGTGTTTTCTTCATCTTTGAAGAGGGAGTCTATAACCACGCTACCACAACTGATGGAGATATTTGAATCAAGTGTATCACCTAGGTCCATTGCCTTCCTTGTGGATGAAGTGCCTGATTGGAAAGGATTTGTTCAAGACTATATGCCTGATGGAAAAGAAGCATTGACGGGACATTCTAAACCATTGTAGTTTAAGTTTTGGGTTAGAAAAGGTATCCCAATTATGCAGTGTAAGATGCACCCTTCTGATGACAATTGGGGTGATCCTATTGAGATGTGGAAACGTGATGAAAATGGGAAGCCCAAAATACCCACAGGTGAGCCACAAAGCTTGCCACCTTTTGGAAGCTTGAAGGACATGCAATCGTTGACTAAGGGAGTACAGCAATTCATTAGTCATTGGGAGCAGATGATGAAACACCCTAGCACTGGGGAAGAAAAGGCTACTTGTCTTTATAATACTATTGGATATTGGAGAAGAGTACTAGACTCTTTACAAAATGTAGACATTACAATTTGGTCCTTTAAAAGATGGTTTTCTACCCCGCATCACGATGGAAAGGTGAAAGCTTTGATAGCTGTGAAATTGGAGAATTCAGGAAAAGGCAAGATCCTTTATCTGCATGGCATGTTGGTAGCAAAGCATCTAGACCTAAATGGCATGACTTGCCAGAATGGGAAGTAAGTGAGGACATAAAAAAAGGATGCTTTGTCCTTGTCAGACCTAGCGATCCTGACATATATCCTGTATGGCTAGGGGAAGCACTCTCAGACCCGCTTCCAGATGAAAATTCAAAGGACCCAAATAAGTATTGGTTCATGGTTCAATACTGGACACCACGAGGCACTAGAAAGAAAGAAACTGATGAAAAGGCATTGTATGAGAATTGTTGGAGTAAACAATGGGTGAGAAATCCATCAGATCCTCCAAGACGCGAACTAACAAGTTGTATCTTGTTCTCGTATCAACCTTGGGGAGGTAAAGACATTTCAAAACTGAATGCACACAAGATACCAAAGAAGAATGCCGAGAAAGCAAAGTGGAACTTGAAGCTTGTGGGTTGAATTATGGACAAAGTTATTATTTAATGTAGTTGTGTTTATTTTGTTTTATCTCGGATTGTCTAGTATCATCATTACTGCAAAGGTTTTTCCCTTGAAAAACTTTCGAGGCAGGGGTTTTTTAATCCTAGTAGTAATGATTGTACTAGCCCATTGTATGGGTTCCATGACCTATTGGTCTCTGTAGATGTTAAAAAATCTATTCTGTTCTATTTAATTGTAATTCAATTTCAATTCAAACTTTGTGTATTTGTATTAACAAATGGAACTTAA
Organism: Isoetes taiwanensis; assembly: GCA_021234155.1. Taxonomy (NCBI): domain Eukaryota; kingdom Viridiplantae; phylum Streptophyta; class Lycopodiopsida; order Isoetales; family Isoetaceae; genus Isoetes; species Isoetes taiwanensis. Next base: position 837,660 of record JAJEKV010000137.1, read on the forward strand.
TATATGCTCTTCAATTTCTCAATTTTATGCATTGTTCTCAAATTAATGAAATAGTGCTTAGCTTTTTTGCTGCATATCTTCCAGAAGCAAAATAGGGTCTCCAGAAGAATGATTACTGGAATCGAAGCTTGAAGCAAGAATCGAAGCTTCAATGATCACAACCCATCTTCATCTCTGCTTTTCCAGTTCATTCCCCTGCCCTTTTTTCCCCTCCTTTTCCATTTCAAAATAATCAAGATTTGCCTTTGCTGCAAAAACTCGAAGAAGATTTGCTTCCGGATCAAAAGCTTGAAGATTCACTTACAGATCAAATTCTTGAACGCCTATTCAACGCTGTTCAACCTGCAATCCGACCTGCAAATCCGACTTGCTTCGACCTGCAAATCCGACTTGCTTCGACCTGCAAATCCGACTTGCTTCGACCTGCCCGTTAAGCAATCCGACCTGCAACCAAAGCCTATTCAAAGCCTATTCGAACCAAAGCTTCAAAGCCTATTCGAACCAATTTCTTCAACGTTGTTGCCGTTGCTTCAACCTGCAATCCGAGTTGCTTCGACCTGTCCCTTAAGCAATCCGACCTTAACGATTCCACTCCAGCCTTTTTTTTGTGACGCCCTAAATTTTAGGCACAGAAGCACCGTGATTGGATCCGATTAGATGTCTTATTTTCTGGCGGGGGGTTTCCCCCGGAAGAAAATAAGACTACAGAGTTGTACGGAAGGCCTTTGAGACATGTCTTATAAATTGCAGTGGAAAAACCAGCCTATCTTATATGCTTATGTGGCCCAATAATATGTTGATAAATATAAGATACCAGTGTCGTGGAAAAAGGGCCTTAGATGCCATAGAATATATCCGACCTCGTGATGCAAATTAAAATCTACTAAAATCTGGTAATAATTCCCATAACATTTGGGATAAATAGTTTTTTCTTTAAAATAATATCTATTTATCCATCTCGAAGGCTCACATTTACATGCACAGCCTGATGCCTGGCATGTTATATTTTTGGAACTTCCATTTTTTACGGCTCCTCCTCTTGGCAGACTCGTGTGCTCTTCACCACCATGGCTAAAAGATCTTGCACCTGTCGTTCGCTAGTGGCTCGCCCTTCGCGGTGCCCAGTTCATGTCCCTTTTCTTCTTTTCTATATTTTTATCTTATCACGCAAAATGCATGACGTGTTTGTTTGATACAAAATCAGGTACAAAACCTTTGGATTTGTGTACCGTGGTAGCCACAATATCCCCATCAATGAAGACCTCAAATCGGTTGTTAAGGTGGGTCCTCCATATTCTGGCGCAATCTAGAATGCAATTCATGGTAATAGTAGATCAGAAAATCAGTATTTACCTTGACCTAAACACCATTCTTGCTTCATTTGGACGATAAACTAAAGCTCATATATCGCACAATGTAACAAAATTATCTGTGCATGGACGAATGGCTGAACTGAAGATTTTAACTTCTTGTACTTGGCGGAACAGTGGTATGGTCTTTTGAATCGGGAAAGAAACTGAGGCTAAATAAGTCAAGAAAGCTTCATGGAAGAGGACTTGGGTTCTTTTCACCGTGAAGAGACAGAATCCTTGCTTCAGACACGCAGTATAGAGATGCTATCAAAATGTGACGTGGGTTGCTCTCAGGAAGGTACATGGCGCTTGAATTTCCACCAGAACCCAAGACAAACATCAATTCCGATTTCTGGATCCCCCAGGAACAGTCTGCAGGGTTGCCTCAAAAGATCATGTGAGTTTTTTTGTGTTTACCGAGAATCATGCATCATGCATGATAACATGCATCATGTTCTGACTAATGCTCCTGAGCAGTTACGGATGTAGAACTATTCTATCAGCAACAGAAGCAAATGCTTGAAGGATTCTCTGAAATGGACAACCTAGCTGACTCTGGGAGTTTAGGTGAATGTATGGTATGTCAAGTCCCTGTTTTTGTGGTGGCCAATTCTTTGGTTAAGTCTGATTGGTGGTTGTGAACAAGTGTTGTTAACATTATTTTGTTTTCCAGGGAAGGAAGGATAGTAGAGTGGGTGAATTTTATGCTATCCAAATATCAAATTTGGCAAATCTTTTCCTATTTGCTGCCAAGGTGTATGCCTCAATCAGGAGCAAGTCATTGGCCATAATTGCGTCAACGCTAGATTCACTTCTGGATTTATTGTCGGGTCTGATCTTATGGTTTGCAGATTTCTCAATGCAAAGACCAAACCCCTACCTCTACCCCATTGGCAAGAAAAGGATGCAACCACTGGTTAGTATTATGTTGCCATCTCACCTTAAACTGGCATTCTTTTAAAGAATCTCAGGAAAATGGTGTATAGTTGAGAATGAAGCACTGGCACATTATGTTGCACGTCGTTGAGTTTCGGATAGGGTTTTGCTTATATTCTGTATGAACTTGTGCATTTTGTGCCTGCAGGGAATATTAGTGTTTTCATCGGTGATGGCTACATTAGGACTTCAAATATTGCTGGAATCCGTTCGTATACTCATATCTAAGGTAAGTCTATATGTTGAGTTTAACATTTGGCAAAATATTTAGGCACTATACTAGGTTTGGCAAATGGGACCGTTTAAGGAAGTGCCAAAGAGGCTCAGCTTTTGTAGTAACTCCAATTCCATTTATTAAATTCCGCCTAGGATTTTACTTGTCTAAGTACGTCCATCTCTTGTTTCTGCATCTCCAGCTCCAGGCTACAAGGGGATACTATTTTTTCTGACAAGCCCTATATGTATATATGACTGTTATGCAAAGATAGAAAGGCATGGTCTTTGTAGGCTGGACATTTTTGGACTGTGAACATGAGAGCTTCCTTCTATCATGCTTACGCTTCATACATGCAGGACCATGATTTGGCTCTCGAAGGTGAAAAAGGAAAATGGGTGATTGGCATTATGGTGTCAGTTACCATTGTGAAGTTTCTACTTATGATCTATTGCCGAACTTTTAAGAATGAGATAGTTTTAGCTTATGCACAAGATCACTTTTTTGACGTGATAACAAATATGATTGGCCTATTAGCAGCTGTGCTTGCTAACGAGTTTGCATGGTGGATAGATCCAGCTGGGGCCATTGTGGTGAGTCTCTTAAAGTTTTGGGAACTACAAATCTAAACTATATTTGATTAAGTGGCGCATGGTGGTATTGTAGTTGGCTATTTACACGATAAGGACATGGTCTAAAACAGTGCTTGAGAATGTCAATTCCTTGGTTGGGAAGACAGCTTCACCGGATTACCTGCAGAAGATAACCTTTCTTTGTTGGAATCACCACAAAGACATTCTTCAAATTGACACGGTGAGGGCATACACATTTGGCTCACATTACTTTGCTGAAGTGGATATAGTGTTACCAAGGGAAATGCCTTTGGAGAAAGCTCATGACATTGGCGAATCTCTTCAAAACAAGCTGGAAAGCTTGCCTGACATAGAAAGAGCTTTTGTCCACTTAGATTATGAGGTTTCACATCGGCCAGAGCATGCTCCAAAACAGTAATAATATCTAAACATTTAAGGGGAATGGGTGCATTAAACAATGCAGTGGTTCCTTTTGGTGCATAATAGCTAGATAAGAGCTTTTTTACAGTTGATTTTTATATATGTAGTCTTTCTGGAGTGTTCACCAGGATATTCTACATCATGATTGTGTTTATAATTTTTCTGGCATGTTTAGCATCATTTATAGGCATGTGTAATATCAGAGCTGCTTTCTAGATTACTTTCTGCAGATTACAACATCTTCGGATAACGTGGTTATTTTTTTGTATGGGAGCCTTTTCCCCAAAAGTGTAAGGGCAGTAAGATGTTATGTGCTTCCGGATAATGAATATCGTCATTCACCTAGTTTAGTCTTTGTGTATCTATGTGATCTTTTAATTTTGCGTAGGATACTTGGGTTCTTTACAAGAGCAGTAGAGTGGATGTTCTACCAAATTTGGGACATAAGGCTTGATATCTGGAAATTGATTGTCAATATTGATTGAATGAGTGCATAAATGAAATGTCAAATTCAAGTTCCACATAATAACGAGAATTAACTTTGGCAAATGTCTATTGAAGTTGTAATACTATCGTCTGAGTGTCTCGTAAAACGAAAATAAGAATAAATCTACTCTCCTCTTGGTTGACGGGTTTTTTTTGTTGCTGCACTGCGAACTATTGATCATGGTGTGGTTCTTAGTCATCATGATGTGGTTCTTAGCCATCATCACCTCCATTGGATTGTTTATGAAGGTAAACAATAGGTGCTCTAGTAAAGATCATTTTGCCACGTGGCAAAGTTGTGAGATCATGCTGGCCATTCCAGCAAGTAAACAGGCTCACTTGTTTACTAGCTGGAGTGGCCCTTCTTAAATTAGTTTAGTACTAAAGCTGAAGAGAAGATCGAAAATTCAATACAAGTGATTGTCGTTTGTAACAAAACTTGTGCCAATGCATTATACTGGAAATCTTTTGCATGCGTAAGGACTTGATTGAATGATGATAACTTATTTTGAGGCACCTCGAGACATAATAAATATGCATGCTTAAATATTGTAAGGCGGAGCGGATTGGATTGGATTGGATTGGATTGGATTGGATTGCATTGAATTTATTGTCTACGGATAACAATAGTCCTATGGGATCCAATCAAGAAGCACATCAAACATATTACTGTCAGGATTAAAATTTTCGAGTGAAAAACCTTGGCAGTAATAGGCATGCTGAGGAACTGTACAATGATGCATTATGATACATTCTAATTTCAATGCAATGTCTGAGGACATAGTTGCTTGTGCTCATCCATGATCTCCTAGAGTTAAGATTCCAGTAACCCTACTAGTAACCCTACTAAAATCATGTCCATCAGCACATGGAGTGGCTAGTTAAGCGGGATCAACTCAGCATAGCGGACCTAGAGTGTGAGATTCGTCCTCAATGGCGCCTTGTGGGCAACATTAACAAATCCAATCATCACACGCTTCCCGTGTCTATGTCTCTCACTTCTGAGGCAATGTGCACATGTACAAATTGAAGCTACCAATCTATGTGGGCAAATGTGTACATAGGTAGTGCTTTGGACCTCGTATAAGAATCAAGGTACGACCTCAGGTGATTGTTATCTCTTCAGTTTGTACATGTATGCCCCTGTGTTCCTGCATATTACTGAGAGAATTATTGAGCTCTTCTCTCCTTCCAACAGGTCTACAGGCACTGCGGGCCCATAGCCACAGTATAAGCAAGGTTGGGCAGGTAGTTATTGCCCACACTGACCACCTTTTGAAAGTAGACAATATAGTGGTCAAGTGCGGCCCTATGTAGAGGCAAAAACTCCACCAAATATTTTATATGGGCTGTGGATTTTACTCCACCTGATCATAAACTGTGTCAAGTCTCTATTACGAAGGCTCTTGAATTGGATATCAAAATGGCATTTTTAGTCTCAGTAAAAGATCTTGCTCCGGTCTTTTGGGCAGTGCCGTTATCAAATCATTTTTTGAGATGATCTTCTAGATCTATTTCCGAAGTGGTTCGGGCATTATTCATGCAAAAAAGATCACAAAACTTCGTTATAATTCGATTCTTGGCATGAACCCTGGAAAACTCACTGTAACTTGAAATATCCCTTAAGCTTGGATATGAAAGCTTGGTATACAAAGACCAAAGAGACAATTTGACTACATGCAAAGGAGTTTAAGAGTGTCGCATCCTACCACCCTTGTTAATGTGGTGGGGGGAAATGGAGAAACTTTTAGTAGGTTGTTCGTGAGCTGCTCTACGAGCATGTTTCTTTCGAGGCCAAGCTTGCCTCTTTGTCTACTGTCTTTCTGGGGTCCCTTCATAGGGTTATGCTCTTTGGACAGTTGTCCTCAGGTGCATCTGTGCATCAGAGTTGTATGCTCATGAGGGCTCTAATATTGTGTGTGTCTTTGTCTTCATTCCTGTAATAGTTTTTATAAAACCCATCACAAAAAGCAAAATGTGGCAACATGCTTAGACACCTCTCGAGATAGAAGGCTTTCTGCACGTGCTCCAGGTCATTCCGAGTGGTCAGGGATATCACTAATCCCCAGACTTTGGCCTTGTATAAAAGAACGAGCTCTATTAAAACCCTAAATAAGTGTGCCTGATGGGTCCAATCATACAATTCTGCCTTGTAATTGTTGTTCTGCATCACATATAGTGCCTTCCAGCCCGCTGTCATACGTAATCAAATGGAAGTGTCCTAGCATGTCGTGGAAGGAAACTCTATGTCCAAGTGGTGCTACCCCCATATTTTGTCCCAAATAAGTGAAAGAGGGAAGCCTTAGTTGGCGCAAAGATGAGACAAACAGTACCCTAGTCTTGGCCAGAGTAATCCGCATTCCAGTAGTCCGACAGAAAGTATCAAGCGCATCTCGATGGTGCTACATGTCATCTGGGGTGTAGGCTAAGAGGTTCACATCATCGGCATATCTAAGCTATCTAATTATCTAGTGCACAAGCTGAGCTCCATGTTCAACAAGTCACCTTTCCAATTGATGGCCAAACAACATTCGAGAGAGCGGGCATCCATGGCCCATGCTACTTGACAGTGTCAAACGACCTGAGCATATCTCATACAATCTTTATACTGTATTTTGCAAATCCATAGGAGCCCCCAGCAGCCTCAATCCTTCCCACAGCTTTTCACAAGGCACAATGTCAAAGCCTTTGCAAAGTCAATCAACCAGCAATACAGGTCTTGTTGGCGATTCTTGCTATCGTCAACCAAGGTCCATATTGTGAAGATATAGTCAATGGTAAAGATATGATTGAGAAAAGTCTAATTGTCAAATTTTGGGATTGTTAAAGGATCAAAGCAAGCATCATCATAGACTAATCCAAGTGTTAAAGAAGACCCTAATTTAAGCATAAATTTATAGATTTTGGCTGTTATGTCTCAAAGGATAACTTTATTTGTCATGTCAAAATTATTCAATCTTAGTTTTCGGGCATTTAGAAGCCCAAGCAAGTCCTTCCTTGCCACTTCAAAATGTAACGATAAGGTTATGTATGTAGGAAATATCGATAATATAAGATTGTCAATGGTTGAAGGTGTTTTGTTTGTATTGAAAATAATAGAAAGTTGACATGGCTGAGCTAGTTTGACTTGAGAAAATGGAATTGCTTATTTAGATGTTAGCCTTGTTAGATAAGTAGATCGTCAAGACAAACGTGGCAATTTCTTATTTTGGACAGCAAGCTGCGGAAGGTTGTTTCTTCAAAAAACATTCGGCCACATAGGTATGGTCTGGCACAGACCGCTTTTAGGGTCTTTAGAAGAGGTTTCTAAAACTTTCTAGGGTAAGTAAGAAAAGAAGAAAGGACTTCGGGTTTAAAGATTCCTTTGTGCATAAGGATCATTAAGATTCATGTGCTAAGGATAACTAAGATTCTCCTACAATTTTGTTGCAAGCAACATACGACGACATGGTTCATGTGTTTTCTTTCTATTTTAATTGATGCATTTTTCTTATGCAGGGCTATGGAGGTCTAAATATCTTATAACATGACATAAGAGCTTTCTTGCACATCCTTTATACCAGGGCAGGGTTTTCTTTTAACGAGGCAAAAGAGTTTTCTTACACAAGAGGCAAAAGAAGATTTTGACCTTGCAGTATATATTTCTAGGAAGCCTGCCCTTTATGAGATATGTTGCAGGATGAATAATAAATTGACTTATGTCCTTCGAAGAAAAACAATCTTTATAAATAGAGAGGCAATTTATTTACGTCCTTACTTATAACATGGACCAACTCCAAAAGACCATTCCACTATCTTTTGTTTGCTTGCCATGCTAACTTTATCAATAACACTAATGTATAGCTTGTCTCTAATAGACGTATCTGCTTCAATAATAGGACAATCTAATGGTATAACAACCTCACCAATTCTTTTCACTTGGCCCTCACCTTGCATGAGATCAAGTGTAGCCAGATCTTGAAGTGTGGCATGTTGTCCTTGTAATTTTTGCAATTGAGGTCATGGTGTTCTTATTAGCAACAAATGTTCTTGGAATGTTGCCAATTTAGAGTAGCGAGGACCAAATGGAACACATGGAAGAATTTGTAGAACTACTTGAAAAACACTTGTTTTGAAATCAAATGATATAAGTTTGGTTCCATGGGAATTTAAGGCATAACACAAGTTCCCTATTACAATAGGTGATAGTAGATAATCTTGAACATGAGTGATCACTGTGTCCCATTGATCTTCCTTGGAATCAAAGCACAATATGTCACAGTCATAACGAGGTGTAGATAAGATGAGCAAGACTTTATAACAAGAAGATGTTGAAGCGTCAATGCATGGAATTTCAATGGAAGACAATATAATTTACCATCTAACAAAGATCTCATGGGGAAATATATGGCTCTCTCTTCACCTAAGATTGTGTGGATCTGAAGGTGCCGTGGGAACTTGCCAAAAGCAAGGCAAGGCTGCATAAACTCTGTCATCAATTTTGCACAAGATTTCCATTCCTTGCATACACGTACAGCCTGTTGGAGGTCCTTGAGTGCCAACTTCTCCAATATCAATAGCAAGGTATGAGGAGGAAAATGCATAACTTCTATGCTTGCAAGCCTTGGCTAGGCTATGGCTTTATAAAAAAGGTTTGGTGCACTATGTTGACATCGTATGTTAAAAGGTGGATAACGTGGCAGCAGAAAAAGGACGAGTTTGTCTTCATGTGCAAAATTTGTTTGCATCTGTACCAGACCCGGGAGGGGATCTGTCACTTATTTATTGACCAAAAAAAAGAAATAACACTTTTTTATGTGGAAGGCTTTTTATTTCTGGAGCAGAATTGAGTCAGTTGGATACGAAGAAAGAAAACTGTGACGAGCATGTAACTTTCTTAAAAAGGGGCCAGAAAAAAGTTCTGTCACGAGGCTATGGTGTTTATCCATTACTCTACACTATAGGCAAAAATGCGGATTAAATAAAATAAGGAAAAGAAAGCGGTGTTGTTAGATGGGCGCAAGGGCAAGGGGAGCCATAGTGGCCTGCAGAACGCTGATCCAAGTATGAGCAGCTTCCACATGGTGAACAAATCGGCGGGCTAAGCGCAGGACAGCCTTTCTCATTTCAACAAGCTCAAGACGAGGGCCGCACCACCATTTTCTTTCTTCAAATGCCACCACCAATAATCTTACTCTTTCCTCCTCCATTCCTTAGCCCCATTTGCCTCCCCAATATTTTCCCTCTTATATATAACTCCTCCTTCTAACACCGCCAAAATCCTCTTTCTCCTTCTTGCCCGTGAGTCGTGACCCCCCTGACACTTCTCTTCTTCCTTGTGACCTCCCTTTAGTTCCTTCTGTCATTTTAAAATTTAGTATTGTATTCCCTTCAGCCATCCTTTATATCTCCTATGTCGTCACTCAACCTGTAAAGCCAGGGAACTCTCAGCTCTATACAGTTGCTTTTAGTTCTTTCCTATTGTTGCCATGTAGTGCAGGCATGCATGCTTCCCAGAAAAACAGATTGGTGTCTGCGAAATATAGCCAGCGCGGCAGTATTCAGCATGCAAATGTAATTAGCTCGTTGTCTCACATTATAATATTGCTAGGATAGCCATTCAAATTTGATGCTGGCTTTGCAAGGTGCCACTGGCATTGAAGACGATGGTATAACCTTCCAGCTGGTATGTTGAGTTGGACAGGGACATGCAGGAATGATTTCAAGTATTCAGCATGAACAAAAGTTTGGTTGATTGCACCTAAGAGTACGAGGCTATTAATTTGAATATATTATGCTAAGTTTTGAACAAAACTAAGGGGGTGCAAATGTGACACGGTTTTCCTAATCCAATTATTCAACTCTCAAGTATGCAAATGTGAAATCCCTAGATTGCTTTATTGCAAGGGTCCTTCTCTAGCTAAATTGCAGCCATAAGATGAAATTATATTCCATGGCATGTGCCAAGGATGAGATCTAGGTCAAGTGGGGTTAAATGGTGGTGTGGCTCTATAATTTAGGGTGTTGACGGCCTTATGAAACCCAGGGAATACAAGTTTGACCACCTGCTGTAGAATATAAAGGACATACTAAAGTGTTCTCTTACTGGCCACGTCCATAGCCGTTCAATTTTAAAATAACAGAAGCATCAGAAGATCCCCACCTACCCTCCAAACACGAAGCGCAGATATAACATGGTCGGGGATTTAAACCCCATGTGCCAAGCACAGTTCCAAAACAATTTGGCGTCATGCATGTGCAGAATCAAACTCAATCACAAATTGCAAACAACTTTTCATTTCATCTCCTCTTTCTTAATGAAAGAGACAACCAATGTAGCAACTCGTCATGCCCTCACTCAAGCTCTATGTTGCATCAATGAGAAGGTCTCACAATACTCTTGGTGTTTGCAGGGCAAAAGTATGCTGGTGGGGTACAAAAGCAGGCATCCGAACACATGCTGACAGCACTCATATAGCACCTCGTGTGGCAGCTTGGTACTTATAGGGGGCATGAGTATGTTGAATATGACGAGAGAACAAGTAAGAATTGGTGTGATGTAAATTGTATTGTACTTCTACCTTTAGATTATATTAAATAATAGGGAAGAAATGACATGTCATAAATGATGACATGGCAAAATGATGACTCAAAGAGAAGTTGGAATGGGAAAAAAAAAAACTATAACGTGAGAAGGGGGAAGCACAGAAGAAGAAGAAGAGCACTGAGTAGCAACAAAATTTAGAAGAAGCGATCACAAGATGAAGGTTATTCCCCTGAGCTAGAGACCCGTAGCTTAGGGGGACTGTAACTGTGACGTTCCAGCACAGTATACGGTCCCAGGACGTATACTGTACTGCATCGTCACGCGTACACGCCATCCCGATTGACGTGTACGCCGACTTGTAGCTAAGCAAGTAGCACCCTAGGGGGAAACTTGCAAGTGTGTGCGCATTTATTCATGTGTACACTTTAGCCCACTTAATTAATATAGGCAAGTGGGCTACACCCAATTATCCCACAAGCCCAAGGGTTGATGGAAACCCTAGCCCTAACTTATAGTCTATATAAGGCATCTGAAACCCTAACTTTCCATTTTCATCCACAGCCTTCTAGAGCTCCGTTTCGCTTGCCCCAAGAGCCAATCTCGACTCCCGAAGTCTGTCTGAGCAGCCTAGCTCATCAGCTTCCCTTTCTAGCTTCATCTTCAAGCAGTTCTGCAGCATAGACGCATTCAGAGCAGGAGGAGCAAGCCAGGGATCAGGTATTTTATCAAATCAATAGTCTAATCCGCCTCCCAGGCATAGTGTAAGTAGGTTTAGCCTATTGAATTGCCCATAGCAGCCATCTAGACCTCTAGATATCAAGCCATAACTAAAGAACCTAACTCTGTGATTTAGATTAAATCTTATTCTTTAGTTCTTCTATGGTATGTATGTGATGATGATCTCTGTGGAATCATTGTATTGGGAAGGGGGGTAGAGGCCCTAAAAGCCTAGTAGTTCGATGCTCCTAGCTAGCCCTCTTTAATGCACTATTAAATTCGGCCTGTGTACAAGAGCCACGCCTGGTTGTGGGTGGAGGGGCCAGACTGGCTTATAAGGAGGTTCATGTCTGACTCATGATCACGTCCCTCTGGTAGTAAAGCCTATCGGGGACTATAGTGCACTAGACCTAATGCTCTGCCACTGCGTGCGGGCTTTGCATGGGTTCGACACTCTTGGGCTGGTGAACACCTTCCATGGAGTTCAGTGTCGTGAATGGGCAGTGGCCCTCTAGTCACCTTGAGTCAGCATGCCGGCCCTACGGGTGGGAGCAATCCCTACCGCCCCATCGGGGCTGGGGAGATGCAACCCGGGGAGTAGCCCCTCGGCTATGCATCCGTGGCTTCTGATCCAAGTCCCAAGACCCTTCAACCTACTCTACAAAGTGTGCACAGGAGAGGCGGATGGAGTGGACTACCCTAAGCCATGTTCTATGCCAGCCAAATCCAATTGCCATGAATTCTGTCTGCAATGATCTCTGGAGACCCAAACCGTCAGTCATCTCCCTTGAGTCCGAGCCTTGGGTAGGATCTCCATATGTGATGTATTGATCTCTATCTATGTAGATATGTGATGAGCCATCCTTCGTGATGGTCATGTGATGTTGATGTATGTATATCTTGACATGTATGTTACGCTTCGCAGACTAAGTAGGTACGAGGGGAGCGGGGCAAAATGACCCCTTCATTCTTCCCACTGGAACTCGCCAAGGTTGCAGTGATACGTGGAGGGCCTTGTATCAGCATGGAGCTGGTATGGGGGATGAACTCCTGTTTGTACACGGTGAGTGCACCGTATATGAGTAGGGGACGTCACAGTTGTCAAGGTTGCACCAAGAAAGGGAGAGAAGGAGTGCACACCGATATCCGAGAGCGCAAGCTCCCAAAACAAAGGCAAAATGGAATTGTATTAAACGTAAGTATGAATACAAGATATAAAAAGGGGCAGTAGATAATAACTGCTCCCGTTACCAACCACACCTAATTATGCCGTAAGTGGGTGCCGTAGCTAATTAAGGCAAGTGGATGGGCTGGTGTAGGTCTTTGATGATGGTGATTGACACATAGTCGGCACCTGTCTTTGAGAGTCTTTGTCGATCTTTGTCAAGCAGCAAGATGGTGATCTCGATATCATATATCTCGACACTCCTCCTTGATGAGAGGTCACCATCTCCATGCTCAACCTCCTCCTCCTGGAGATGAGATCTGGAATCTATCAAGACCAATACCAAGTCGATGTCGCTCAAAAAGCTCACGAGCCAAAGGCTTAGTCAAGAGATCTGCGGTATTGTCCCGTGTAGGAACATGCTCAATCTGAACCTGCTTATCAGCCACAAGGTCCCTTACAAAATGAGAATGCTTGGGAACATGCTTAGATTTTGGATGTCGAACTTCAGCGGAGCACCAATCAATGCCACCTTTGTTATCCATGAGCATCCTTGCTGAACAAGGTTTAAAATGAAACGCACTTATTTAAGAAGTGCGTTTGCAAGATTCCTTCTGAAAATTTATAAAATTCTGAAATCCCTCTAAAAAGGGCCTTTTTATTACCTTTAGTCCAAAGATTTATAAAACTGCTCGTGAAAACAGACATTTTAAGAAGACTTAGTATTAAGGAAAAACACACACACACAAAAAATCCCATTGTAGAGGGGGAAAGAACTACAATGAAATTCAAAGATTTACTATGGGGCAAATTCGTATGAAGAAATTAGATGCTTTTGTACCTTGTCCCTGAAATTTTTTATATTAGTTGTTTTAGAAGACAGGAAATTTGTTATTTCACAACCATTTTGGCTGAACATCCTAATGGACCTTAAAACACATTGGGAGGCAGTTGAACAAACTTCTTGAATGACAAACCATTGTTTTTGCATCACATAGTATTACAATTACCAATACATCCACGATATTTTGTAGTTAAGCTGAAGTTTTAGTTGATGATGCAGTATAAATTTATACCAAGGATACAAAAGTTGAAGTAATGAAGCCATGTGATTACATGCCCTCCTTTTTTATTCTCGGAGATGTATTTTTGAACGCACATACCAATCTACAACATGGTGATGCTCAGGAGATAGTCAATCTCCTTAGCAATGTTGAGCATATTCATCACAATTACGTCATCTGTAGCAGTGGGCACCATGCACATTTCTCTGGCAGTGAAGTATTCGTCTGCCTTACCCTTTCCTAAATATTTTGTAAATAAATAGGTAAACTTCTGAGGGGTTGCTACTCCTCGCTCCCCTCTGGATAAACCACGTGGTTTCTTTCTAGTCAAACACCTGTGTCACCATAATATTTTGGAGGTCTTTGCCTTTAGTAGCAATTTTTTAGCTGCCTGAAGTGAAGTTCGCATGTTTTAGAACTTTTTAGACTAAAAAACTAAGAAAAGTGTGTAAAATTATCCCTTATGTGTGTTACTTTAGTAGTTTTCGGTTGCCAAACCCTTTGGCGAGTAAGAAAGACCCAAAAGATTTTTACGATATATACTTTACCTACGGGTATATATATATATACATATATACATAAGCGTTTTATATATATATGCAATTGGGGTATAAATTTATCTGGATTTCTCAGGTATAGATTTATACCGCATAAAGAGTTCTCTTTTTTCTCGAGGATATATATATGTAAGTATGTATATATATTATTATATATATATACACATATATGTGTATAAATTGATTGTACGAAGGTTGTCTGCGGTATAAATTTATACCGAGAGCTGTCATGGTATAAATTTATAAAGAGAGCTCTCGGTATAATGAAGGAGCTCTCACGGTATAAATTTATACCGTGGGAGCTCGCTTGATGAATCAAAGAGAGCTCTTGCGGTATAAATTTATACCTTCGAGTCCTCTTCGCGGTATAAATTTATACCGCTCGAGTCCATTAGCGGTATAAATTTATACCATGCGAACTCTACGGCATGTTATATCCGCACATCACTACCTATTGTGGTATAAATTTATACCACCAGAATTTATTTTGAAGGCGTTATGTCCGCATTGTCATGCGGTATACATAAGTCTATAGCAAGGCGGATGGGCAATAAGAGCAAGTATATAAGGCGAAGAGCGGCGTCTTCGACTCAACTTACGCTTCAAAGTGTAAGTTTGTTCAATGAGGCATACTTTCATGTGAAAATGTTTGCTTCAATGAGGCAATGTCAAAATGTGTTGCATTTTTACGGTTTTGTTCATAGTTTTGTAATGATTTTGAAAACTTTGAATAAAATACCTTTTTGGCACTTTTAGTGTGCTTTATTTGTTTTTCAATGTCTATTTTGTTTAGTTTTTGAAAATATTACTATTTCTCAAACCAAACTAGGGGGCCAAAAAGGGATGTCAAACAATTTTGAATGGAAGCTAAGTTCACACCCCCCCTCAAAAATGATGCCTAAAATTTTCAAATTGTCACACTTGTCACAAATATACCATGAAAAGGACTTTTTGGGGGATTTTGGGGAATCTTTCAAAGATTCCTTTTGAAGTGCGTTTTTGAGCAAATTAGTGCGTTTCATTTTAAACTTTGTTCTTTGGTCCAGGAGTCGTTGCCCAATGCGGCAAGAAAGTCCTTGAAACTAATGATCTCACGGGCTGCTGTAGATCTTTGCAACATACCCGCTTGATTGGATGAAAGAGATACATGCCCTTGTTTCTTGCTGATCCAAGCAATGGCAGCATTGGCAAGCGAGAAAACAAATGCCGGATGTGGACACGGAGTTGTCTATCACATCACTAAGTGAGGAATCACTATATGTCAAGAATGAAAAAGCATCACTATTGCTGCGATATGTAAGGCCATAATCAGCGATTACCCTTTAAGTAGCGGAGAATGTGCTTAGCCATTTCCCAATGCTTATGACTGGATCTGCTGAAAATTGGTCGAGAGCTATAACGGCAAATGCAATATCGGTCTGGTGCAAACCATGCAATACATGATTTTGCCAATCAATTGCCGAAATGGAACTTTTGCCATAGAAAGGCGTTCGGCATCAGATTGTGGACAATCTTTCTTAGTGAGAAGAGTACACGGAGTCATAGGAACTTTAGATGGATTGCAATCAGCCATGCCAAAAGCTCAAGCATTTCTTCAATGTACTTCTTTTGAGAGATATGAAGAATCCCTTTTTCCGGTCTCTTGCAATTTGCAAACCCAAACAATAGCGAAGCTTCACCCAAGTCTACCATTGGAAACTTAGCAGCAAGCCTTGTCTTGAATTCAGCAATGTGCTCATTATTGTTGCCTATGAGCAAGGAATCATCCATATACAAAGCAATGATGAGTAAGAACTTGCCTTGACGACGGATGTAGACATTTGAATCAGCCTCAATAGGCTGGAATCCTTGGTTTTTGAAGAAAGAATCTATGGTCTTGTGATGCTTGCTTTAACCCATAAAGTGCCTTCGTCAATTTGCATACTAAATGCTTTCGGTAGACCAGCTTTGACATAACCTTGAGGTTGCTTCATATATATTTCTTCATCAAGTTTGTCATTAAGAAATGCTGTCTTGACATCTGTTTGATGAACCTCAAGATTATAATGAGCAGCAAATGCAAGAAGAATGCGAATGCTCATCATTTTGACCACTGGAGAAAATGTTTCCAAGTAATCAATGCCATATTGATGGCAGAAACCCTGTGCAACCAAGCGTGCTTTGTAGCTGCTGATGGTGCCATCAGGATGGAGCTTGCATTTATAGACCCATTTGTTACCAACGACCTTCCGATCATGAGAAAGAGGAACCAAATCCCAAGTGCCATTTTGAACAATAGAATCCATTTCGTGGTCCATTGCCTGCTGCCAATGAGGTGCAGCAGCACATGAAATAGCTTCACGATAGCTGGTGGGTTCACTGATAATAGCAGCACCACAAAATTCCATAATGCTGGGCATAATTTCAGCATAGAAGGCAAACCTTTGAGGAGGAAAACGTTTCCTTTTACCTCGACCAAGTTCTTCTTCAACTCCTCCTTGATCAGGATGATCAAAATCACCTCCTGGATCAAATGGGTCAAGATCTCCTCCTTGATTGGATGTGTCAAGATCTGCGCCGTGATCAGGAAACGAGGGTCTTTGTAAGCGCACCGCAGTCTTTGGGACATTGCGGTGTTGGAACCGCTTGAGGTCTTTGGAATATCGGCGAGTCCGATGGATTGGAAGCTATGGCATCATCTGTTATCCATGCAGAGAGATATCAAGAAATTCCACATTAGGAGTTTTTGAACCTTCTTTGAAATGCCGAAACATCTTCATGAAAAATAACATCGCGACTAACACAAAGCTTCTTGGTATCCGGATCAATCAGCCTATAACCATGCTTGTAATCGGGTCAGAAAAACCCACAAAGATCATTTTCTTCTTTGGTATGCTCAAGTTTCTTGCGATTAGCTTTTGGAATAAGCATAAAGGCAAAGACATCCAAAGACATAAGCGGAGACAAATTTGGCTTTATGCCGGTGAAAGCTTGTTCAGAGTCTGATTTTTCATAGCAACGAGTGGGCAATCTATTGAGAAGGTAAACTGAGTACCTTACTACTTCAGCCCAAAATTGAATGGGTCTTTGAGGATTGAGCGAGCAAACAACGTGCCATGTCAACAATGCTGCGATTCTTCCGTTCAAAGAACGCCATTATGTTGTGGAGTATGAGGCTCGGTGAGTTGGCGCTCAATACCATGATCAGCACAAAAATGATTGAATGCTTGACTGGTAAATTCTCCACCATTATCAGATCTAAGCTTCTTAATCTGATGGGCTACTTGATTTTCAACAAGCGCTTTCCATTCTTGGAAATGGGCAAATGCATCAGATTTCCGCTTCAAGAAATAGACCCATGTTTTCCTGCTCAAATCATCAATGAATGTCAGAAAATAATAGGCACCCGAAAGAGAAGGAACATGAGTTGGACCACAAAGATCCGTGTGTACTAATTCAAGAAGAAAGAGTACGAGAGCCAATGAGAGTAAAGGATCTGCGGTGCTGTTTGCCCAATGCACAAGCCTCACAACTTGCAAGAGTAGGGTCTTGATGAAGATCAAAACCGTCTACAAGTTGAGGCAGCTGATTGATTGCTTTAAGGCCGATGTGTCCAAGCCTCTTATGCCCAGATCGGTACCATTACTAGCAGCTACAAGAACAACTTGGTCAGCATATTCTTGGCCCAAATGGTAGAGATTACCCGTACGAATAGCATGAGCAAGGCTCTTTCCTGTAACTTTGCTGCGAACAATGCAGTCGTCACTATCAAAGATAACTCTTGTGCCCATATCAAGAAGGCGTGCAAATGTAAATCAGATCTTTACGCAAAGTAGGAGCATACATTACCCCTTTTAGAGTGAAATTACCAAGACTTGTGGGTACTTGAATGCCACCCATTCCGCAGATTTGATGCTCACTATTGTCGCCGATTTGAACAATGTGATTGGAAGAGGTAGGTCTGAAACTTTCAAACCAATCTTTGTGCCAACTAATATGAGCTGTAGCACCAGAATCCATGATGAATTTGATAGAGCGAGGGGCTGCCACTTGTTTACAAAGATAGACATAATCCGGGTTGCAGGGAACCACATTGGCTACGCTCACTTCTTCAACAATTTGGGCCACATTGGCTGAAGCTTTGTTTGTCTCCAAAGCTTTCAGTTTGTGCTCAAGATCCTTCATCTTCTTCCTACACTCTGCTGCGGTATGATTGCCTTTCTTGCAATAGTCACAAACCTGCTGCTTGGATGCTGTGCCTTTGCTGTCAGCACCCTTGAAGGCATTGCTGCTATTGTTATTCTTCTTTTTCTTAGCTTTCTCATTCCCTTTTGCATAAGACTTAGGCTCTGAATGACCTGCAAAGAAAGCATTGTGCTCGTCTTTGATAATCCCAGCATCCTTCCTCATCATGATCTCCTCCTTGACGGAAGTGATTGCACGATTGAGATCCATGTCGGCAATTTGCATGAGATTGCTGCGCAAAGCATGGAAAGAATTGGGTAAGGATCTAAGAAAGAAGAATAATTGCAATGAAGGAGAGATCTTATTCTCTTCTCCAGAGGCTTCAATCTGCCGAAAGGTGTTCTTCATGCAGTCTGCGAATTTGTCAAGACTCTCGGTCTCTTCCCAGCGCATATTCACCACTTCAGCATACAAATGCCCAATTTGTGTATGGGTCTTCTTTTCATGCTCTTGGATGAGAGCATTCCATAAATCATGGTTGTTCTCCTTCTGAACCTCATCAAGAAGAGATTCAGCAACAGAAAGCCCAATCGTAGCCATAGCCTTGTCATCCCGGCGTTGCCAAGCATCAAGAACAGATTTATTCTTGCCATCTGATGCAAGCTCGGGTGCTGCTTCTTGGCCACTAACAATTCCCCAAACTCCTTCAGCCTTAAGAATGAGAGTCATTCTTACGTTTCCATTGTTGGAAACCACGTGCCATCAAGATTTGAATCACACGACCGCCTGGGGAAGGTAACTGGTTGTAGCTTGCATCCTTCTCCATTGCTGTGTTGATCTTGAATCAATCTCAGCACACCTAGTGCTCTGATACCATGTCAAGGTTGCACCAAGAAAGGGAGAGAAGGGGATGCACACCGATATCCGAGAGCGCAAGCTCCCAAAACAAAGGCAAAATGGAATTGTATTAAACGTAAGTATGAATACAAGATATAAAAAGGGGCAGTAGATAATAACTGCTCCCGTTACCAACCACACCTAATTATGCCGTAACTAATTAAGGCAAGTCGGTGCCGTAGCTAATTAAGGCAAGTGGGTGGGCTGGTGTAGGTGCTGATGAAGTCTTGATTCACAGATAAAGTCGGTCGACGGCCTAGGTCGCCGAAGTCTTTGTCGATCTTTGTCAAAGCGACAAGATGGTGATCTCGATATCATATATCTCGACAACAGTAACATATTATTTGGGCTTGGGGACGACGTGTAGGTTCTGCACCCGTGGAATCTTGAACATTGTGTTAAGTATTTCAGTAATAACAAGTGCCGGGTGAAGGACCGTCACAAAATTGGTATCAGAGCCAGTCATGGGTTCAACCTAGTCATTGAAAAATAAAATCCGAACTCTGCCCTACCAGTTATTTGCAATGAAGCATAACTAAGCAAAAGCATATCCTATGGATTTTCGATATTATAAGGCTGGAGATGTAGTCATAGCATTGCCTCTTCTTTTTACAAAGAACAACATGCACTTTATCATTTGTCCTGCCAAATTCCATATTTGTAGCAGATGGACTCCAGAGTATATTGACCACAAGGCCTGGTTATGGCGATCCTGGCAGGGCCATATGGTTATCATATTCAGCATTCAGCAGTTATACTGTATAATGTAGCTATATCATCTCACGCATATCATTTCTGGCTATAAATCCAACATTATATCACAAGGAAACTTAACACCGTATTTCTAGCAGGGAACAACAAAGGTCGACATGTTCAAATTATGAAGCATCATAGAGCAAAGCCTAACATAAAACCTAGACCATGGCATTGTTTTTTTTCTTTTCTTTAACCTTAAGCTCATACAAAATCAATTTGAATATCCAAAAAATTCCAAGATCCTTAATGAATATCAAGGCAAATTGCTTACTTGAAGCAAAATGGCGATCCACATCATCAAACATATGATGGCGGGATCAACAATATCTGTAGTACCCAAAAAAGACCCCTACATCCTTATTGAATATCAAGGCATAATTGCTTGATTGATTATTGAAGCAGCATTGAAGCAAAATATCATAATGAATAAAAAAGACCCTACCTCCTTCCATAGAGTATGACACAACAACCCCTATATATAGTATAAAACTGTAATTGTAGGGATGGCAAAACCCCACCATTACAGTGGGGGTATTGCCATACCCTACTTAGGGGCATATAGAATGCAATTAATCCAAATACATACCTAAAGTTGTATTATTGGAAATGCATTTGCAGTACGAATTTCCTCATTACATCAGCAAATATACCATTGACCTTTGCTTTTCCATCTTCCATAAGAGTACTAACATTATCCTTGTAATCAGGATTTTAGCCAACTGGCATAACATGGCAATAGCCATATGTGTATTAGTGACATCTACCACTAATGCACGTTCTTGATGAATTATTATTCATCACCAGAGTACCCTGACTAGAATACCCCAGTAAAAGCAATCTGCATAGTCTCATATACAACCTGCACAAATATACCATGTATCTTAGTCTCATTAAAAAAGAAGACCAGATAATAGATGCAAGAGATAATAGATGCAAGGGAAAGTTCCCATAAATGCTTAATCTTCTAAATCACTTAGAGCAAAGGGAGAGAGGCATCACCAGGTGTCCCTAGTGAAATGAAGTGTCTAAAAAAAATCCGGTTTGACCTAGCATATGCTAGACCAACATCTACCTCGGTCAATTCCTTGGCAGTATTATCATCCTAATATCTAAACTGAACAAGTCAGTCCAGACTAGTACCTCTTTTCTCAAAGCCTAAGTAATTTGAAGACCATTTTTTATGAACTGGAGTCATAAGACATAAGATGTAAGTCATTTGCTACAGCCATCAACTTGAGTTTTGTGCAATTAGATAGATTATGAACTCTACGTACTCTTGTTTGAAAGTTATGTCCATAATTTGACTTTAGCTTATACAACTGTTAAGCAGATACAATTTGAGCTAAAAAGACCATACCATTGTATCAATTTCTAAAATATATGTGTTAAAGGATTACCCTGACTATGCAGACCATCACTATTGCAGCCCATATTCCAATAAGTAGACAACTCCAAACTCGAAGTGGCATTGTTTCATGTCCTTTTTCGATATTCCACATCCTTCAAGCTAAAGCCAACTCTAACAGCAAAATAAACACAATTAAGCAAAGTTTCATTAAATATGGAATATACAGGGTAAGTTGGAATAATTTTAATGTAGGGTGTTTGGAGGGTTATGTATACCTCTATACTTATAGTAGGGTTACATGTATTAAAAAGGGTTATATATACATGTTGCAGGAGAAGGTTATGTATATCATATATGTCACTACATACATATGTATGCATATATGTGTACATGATACTCAAATATATAACCAATCCTTCCAATGTATGGCTACTGCAAGGTTATCCTAAATTGGAAGGGTTCCAATGAAAGGGTTATATATACCCTATATAATGCTATGCCTATACCATTTTATACATCTATCTATCTTTAATATATAATACATACACATAAGTATCAACCATGCATAAGACATTTGCTTACCATATGCCATTATAGCCTCCGCTATGTCATTCGTTCCAACACCTGCACAAGAAGAAGAGGATGGAAATATATTATGAGTTATATATAACCAGACTTTCTGGACCACAAGCATACCATGGATGTATCTTTTCAATGGTATATCATGAACCACAATTTGTTTATTCACATAATAGGAAGATATCTTGCATCGTTGGAAAAGGTCATTTGTGGATTCATGTCATCAAATCTTCTAAATGGCATTTAATATGGATCTAATGCCAA
Organism: Isoetes taiwanensis; assembly: GCA_021234155.1. NCBI lineage: Eukaryota > Viridiplantae > Streptophyta > Lycopodiopsida > Isoetales > Isoetaceae > Isoetes > Isoetes taiwanensis. Next base: position 859,698 of record JAJEKV010000137.1, read on the forward strand.
TTACATTACAATCATATAATAGAGTGTCGAAGCTATATTTGAAGCTAAATGGAATGATCGGTATCTTTGTTGGAGTTATATAGCCTAAATACGGATGAAGGTTGCATTAATAGAGCTTAAATGGCGAGCGGCCCTATTTCATGCTAAATGAATCCGGGGGGAACTAGTTAAATGGCATACATGCTCCATTTAGCTTAATGGAGAAAAAGTGATTCCATTGAATTTTTGGCTCCATTTAAGCTAAATGGAGCTTATGCCCATTCTCGATGGTAATTTCAGCTTGAAATGGGGTGCCGACCATTTAAAGCTCCATTTGAACTCAACTTTCAGCTTTATTTAAGCTACATTGTAACTCAAAAAAGCGTGGATCGAGATGGGCGGATCTTTTATTATATTATTATATCTAATCGATTATCGGTTCAATTGTATACTACCAATGCACATTGAAAATTATAGCATTCTATCATTCAATCAAATATTAAAATCTACACCACTAACCTGAGATGTAGTAGCATAAGAAGTTGTCAATATATCCACGAGCCGATTCAACAAATACAACAATTTCAACAAGATCTGCAGGCGCCTAAGATAAACTCAATGTAAGCACAAATGCAAACTCAAGCGAGATCAATTGCCATCTAATTTACCAAGATCAACACAATGTGGAGGCTACAGAGGGACAGAGGTAGGCTCAAGAATAAAAGCCAAATAGCATCCTTCCCAAAAGAATTATGCAGTCCACATCGAAGGGTTTTGAATTTTGAGCGGGGAAATATTGGGGGGAATTCATATTTTGAATTTTAAATTCACGGGCGGGATTTTGGGGGGAAAAATTTAAATATGGAGGGAGATTTAAAATTCAAATTTCAAAGTGCAAAAGCGTGGGTCCGGATTCTATCCGTTTCTTCTCCTCCTCCACCATTCCCTCCCCTCTCCCTCGCCCCTCCTCAGCTATTACATTTGCATCTACCTCATCCCCTCCATCGTCTTAGGCTCCTATAGTGCTTCCTCCTCTAGCGCCTCCTCTAAGATTGGATTTTATGCATTTCTTCTCCTCCTCCACCATCCATCCCCGGCTCCCTTGCTCCTCCCCTCCTTCCTTTATTATACTTGCATCTACCTCATCCCCTCCATCGCCTTCCGACTCTTCTAATGTCTTCTCCTCTAGCGCCACCTCTGCCTTCTTCTTTTTACAACATTTGATCCCTGGCCAGTACCTTATACAATTGGAGTGCATATTGTATGGTCATTGCCTTGAGATGAAACAAGCTAGCAACTAGACTACATGCAATGTGCCCCTGTATGTATTTATTTTAATGCATTGATTTCATCTTAAATCTTATTATGTGTTCCAAATGTAGCTGTTAGGGTAAATTACATCTCTAATACTCAAATATACAAATCTTATTTTCTTAGACTCTTCAAGATATAGTGGTTTAAGTAAATGTTTACAAAAAAGAAAAAGGCTTGTGCTATCAAATGGCAAAAGAAATGACAATATATATGTGTGTGTGTGGGGCTGATCTTGCCAAATGAAAAATGGGCCATTTGAAGGAATGGCGCCATAAAATTTATTTGAAACAAAAAAAAAAAAAAACTTTTTTGTTTTTTTTGGTCCTGCCAAATGGTTAAAATGGCGCCATTTTGGCGCCATCGCCATTTGGCAGAAAATCAAAAAAAAAAAAAACTTAAAATTTTTTTTTTTTTTTTTATTTTTTATTTTTTTTGGGTGATCTTGCCAAATGGCGATGGGCCATTTCCTTCAAAATGGCGCCATCATCGCCATTTGGCAAGATCAGCCCCCCCACACATTTCTTCCTTAAGCCATTTGGCAAAGACAAGACTTTTCCCCTAGTTGTAATTGCCTAATGGTGCCATACCGCAATTTCCTTCAAATAGCATTGCGGCGCCATTTCTTTATCCCAACCGACTATGTTAAAAGTCGTCGATGAGGTTTTTGACGAGACTTATTAAAATAGATTGTGCAACATATGCCTATCTCATGTAAAACTATTGATATATTTAAAGCAAATGGTGCGGTGCTAATTTGCTAGGTGATTACACATAAGTAAAAAATGCGGTAGCGCTATTTGCAAGGCCACTTCAACATTTTAATGTGTTTAAATACAACTTTACAGGGAATAAATAGAGTATATTTGGACCATGTTTTAGACCAAATGCCGGTTTATGCTGGTACTTTTGCTTCATTTCAAATGCGTAGGTTTTCATGCTATTTCTTATAGTTTTTACTATATGGCCATAGTGTTCTTTTTTTTAGTGCATTTTTAGCCATTTCATCCCAAATCAAAGCAATTTTTGTGCCATTTCCTTTAGTTTTTCCACTAAATAGTGCTTGATTTGATCAATAAATGTGCGAAAAACAAGGAACAAAACAATTTCATTGAAAGTTGGAATCACGAAATTTCCATATTTAATGAAACTGTGCTTAATTGGAGGAGAGAACCCGTACCTGCAGCCAATCATGCAAATGTTAGCAGTAATCCCGTAACGATGCAAGGGCCAAAAGGTACATTGGATCTCTCGGTTTATCACCGATCACCAATTGTATCCTTTTGCCCCGAAGTTAGCTTTAAACAAGAAAGAAAGAGATGGAAATATAAGTTCGAGAGGTAAAATCCAAAAAAAGCCGACGCAACAAATCTATCCAACCCATTTGTTTTATGCACTCTATATGCAAACGAGGTGTAACAATTTCATAGTGTAATCAAATTTATGGACACCAATTCAAAGTGTAATCAACATATTGAGCCTTAAGAGCCTAGTGCATATAATCTTAAAATCCATAACAGTATGTACATATTTCAAGTTATTGAAGCAAATAGACTGCAATAACCTTTTGTAGCATTCCTCTTGTGTTTTGAAACTCCAATATCCACATAATAAAGTTCAAAGTCCGTTCGAATATTAGCAGGACCTGATTTTAACATTGCAAACGTATTTTCAATTGTAGATAAAACTTTTTTCTGATAATCATATGGTATGGAAGTAATTTTGACAAGAAAAGCTTATTTGGGCTTTTCTGAATTACAATCATGCAAATGACAAAAGTTATTTCGATAGAAGGCCAAAAAAGCTTTTCAAGATTCTAGATGCTAGTATTCTGATATAAGCACATCATATTCACTAAAAACTCATAAGCAAATTGTATTACTCATAGATAATGTCTCAAACCTGAATGAGAATATTAGATCTGTCAGGCATCATAGCGTTCCAGTCTAGGCCCATAGCTTAGCACTCTTTGCATTGAATATCATGTGTAATGCTGTAGGCCTCATATAGAGCCTAATCGAACCTTGCCTTGCTAGTTATTTGCAATGAAGCATAACTGAACAAAAGCGTATCCTATGAAGTTTCAATATTATAAGCTTCTTTTTACGAAGAACAACATGCACTTTATCATTTGTCCTGCCAAATTCCATATTTGTAGCAGATGGACTCCATAGTATATTGACCACAAGGTTTGGCTATGGCGATCCTGGCAGGGCCATATGGTTATCTGTGACGCTCCCTACTAAATATACGGCGCCCAGCCGTACACTCCGTAGGAAATCCCCCATCCGGTCCTCCGACCGCATGGGCCCTCTGTCTATCCCGCACTCTGGGGTCTCCGTAGTGCGGGAAGGGGGCACGAAGGTGTCTTGCGCGCCCTTCCCCTATGGGCTCCTGTCACAGCGGAAGCATAAACATCGTCAGAACTAGCAACAACAATACATCACACTACCTCGATGGGTAGCTCATCCACATATCCATAGGTGCAAAGAACATAATCATATGCCATAAAACATGAGAGCTCCTACCCGTGGCTCCGACACATACGGAAGTCGACTGACTGGATAGGCCTCAAGATCAGACCGAATCATGACAGTGGCGGGGCTGGCATAAGACAATGGCTAGGGTTGACCACTCCATCCGCCCCTCCTGTGCATACTTTGCAGATGGGCTCCATCAGGCTCTGGCATGACTCTACCCTTCCGGATACGCAATCCCATGGCATCACCCATCGGGACTACTCCAGGTTGCATCTCCCTGGTCCGTCGAGACAGGAAGGGTTGCATCTCCCCCTCCCGGGATCTAGAGACTCCTCGGGCGGCTAGAGAATCGTGACGACACACGATTCGTACCCGACTAAACCCCACAAAACAAGGTGGTGCACCGCTGTATCAGGGTGAATGTCCTTGTGAGTCAGTTTAGGCCGGGTGTGAGCCCTCTTTGCCCTTGTTGTGGCCTTCATCGTGAGACTGTGGAGCATTGTCTGGTTTTATGCCCTCACTTGCAGGTTGCCTGGGATTGGGTCAGGGCTCTGTTTCAGGTGAGATTGAATAGCCAACAATTGTTGCTTCATGTATATCCTGGTGCTTGGCCGCTCGTACGGCAGCAAGCCTTGCATCTGTGCGTGGCTTGGTTGGTGTGGTTGATTTGGAAGCGGTGGTTGTGGATCTTCGGGGATTCAGCCACCTGCGACCTCTCGATTCCTCGACGGTACAAGCTATTTCAAAGCTTTTGGTGTTCAGGAATTAGTAGAGCGGAAGTTTTCCATTTGGCGGGACTTCTTGGGTGTGGTAGATGGTGATGGCCAGTTTGTACAGCAGTAGAGTTGCAGTTGTTGTGGAGTGTCGAGGTATCACTGTCTCTTTGGGGCAGTTCTCCTTCCTCCTCACTTGCTTTGTAACATTACCATTCTTTTAATATATTGCTGACACAGTTCTTCAAAAAAAAAAAAAACAAGAGCCAAGCTAGCACTTGCAACTCTTGAGAGGCAGGGCAGCACCATTGCCCCAGGAGGTGTCGGACCCATGCTCGGCCCACACGAAGTGACCGACCATAAGCCTAGCCCACTATGGGATCCCCCGTAGCCCCCACTCGGCAGGGATCCTCCCTCCGCATCGCCTCTAGTCCCGTTGTGTAGTGCTGAGTCACATCATAGCCTCCATAGCCCGGTGGGTTCCTATGCACAGGCCGCAACTAATAGGAACTAAAGGATCTACACTAGGAGCATACTACATATAGCCCTAGGCCTCTACCCCCCTTCCCAATACAAGAGGAGCAAACATGATCAACCAACATCCCATAACATCATATCATGATAATCATAATAAGAACATCTTAACCTAATCATACACATCTAACTAACAGTTAGGGTTCCTTGGTTAGGGTTCAAGATGTTCATCAAAGATTCTAGGATGGCTCTACTCAAGATACAACATACAGACCCATCTGGAGTGCTAACTTCCAGATGAACTACCATGACTCTACTCCATCTACCTGCTCCAGAAGCGCTTCCTCCCATCCTTGGTGTCTCCATTGCTCCTTGACGGGGTCGAGGTCGTGCTCCCTCTATGATCATACACACACTTTGGGGGCTGCTGCGCCAGGCTATGCTACGACGAACGATGCTCGAAACGGGGTTTCGAGTGCGTAGAGGAGTGTTCAGGTGCTAGAGTCAGGAAAAGAGGTCTAGGGTTAGGGTTAGTGCTAATATAAGATAGGGTCCACATGGGATGCCACGTGGCACCACTAGGATGGGGCCGTGTGGCGGTTGCCCAATAGGATAAGGCCATGTGGAAATGGGCCTTATCCTAAGGTTATCTAAGTTAACAATTAACTTAGATATGTGCCCCTTGCCACTTTCTAAGGTATACAAGTCTACCAAAGGTGGACTTGTATAGTGACGGGTCCAGGAATATACGTATTTATGGCGTATATTCCCCTGGAACGTCACATTATCATATTCAGCATTCAGCTATGCCCAATAGATCCGAAAATCATATTATCTATATTTAGTGCTACCAAATCATACACAGTCAGGTGCTAATCTGGATACTAAGAGCCAGTTCTGGCCTTCTAGAAAAATCGGCCCAAACATGTTGACGCCAGAGCTCTTTATCCAGTGACCTTAGGGTTTTCATGCCCTAAATTCATGACCATATTCAGATAGAGATAAGGGCGAAGTTTACACCTTTCTAAGCTTATTGCGCCATATTTGCATCATAGAGCAAAGTCCTAGCATAAAACCTAGACCATGGCATTGTTTTTTTCCTTTTCTTTAACCTTAAGCCAAAATCAATTTGTATATCCAAAAAAATTCCAAGATCCTTAATGAATATCAAGGCAAATTGCTTACTTGAAGCAAAATAGCCAGTCCACATCATCAAACATATGATGGCAAGATCAACAATATCTGTAGTACCCAAAAAGATCCCTACATCCTTATTGAATATCAAGGTATAATTGCTTGATTGATTATTGAAGCAAAGATTGAAGCAAAATATCATAATGAATGTATAATAATAATAAAAATAAAAAAATTGTGAGATTTGAACTCAAAACAAATTTTATAAGCCATCACAATACACTATTTCTAAGGTATAAATGGAGCACTTCCTATTATAGAACTTGACGTAGGGATACACAATAGTAACATGTCCTAACATGGTTCCGAGTATCCGATAGTCTAGTATAGGTAGGTGCAATTCATAAAGCATAATGGTTATTCCTAGCTCCACAAATGAGGTTATGTTGAGGGTATGATTGTATCATGAATCATGAGACAAAGCATCGTATAGCAAACGAATAGCAACATGTTAAAGAATAGTTTTAGATTATTGTATCACCTAGTAAAGGTACAACTCGTGTCATTACTACTTGTGTTTAGGGACTTAGTCCCTCTTCGAGGAACTCAATGCAACTGAGGGTTGGAATCTCAACCTAGAATCCTCTTATCACATAAAATATAACACCCATTAATTTTCTATTGTTTACAATAGTTTAGAAGTGATGAAATAGATAGTGTTAGTTTGCTTAATGAATAATGAATAAGCAAGGCAATAGACCATTCCTATACCATTGTTACGTTCATAATAATTGCTTCCCAACCATGTTGGAGGACCATGACATAATCTCTAATTTTCCTTTGTAATTAACTTGGGGTTAATGTTTGTATGTACATGGACATGCAATATTGGGATGTAAATGACAAATTATATCCGATGTTTAATTATCATAGGTTGACTGCAATTAATAGTAAGCACTATGAACACATAGGATATGCCTATGTGGATCTGACACAATTATAGCAGAGCGAAACATTGGACACGCAGGACACGCTGGACACATATGTGGAACCTGTAGAACCCGTGGAACCCGAAGTATCGAAGCTATGGTTGTGGGGGGTCAATCCACCAGTGGGTAGCATACGGTTATGTAAAGAAACATGTTGCTTCCCCTTTCAACTTGATGAATCTCAAGGTGTAGAGACAGGTCTTACAAGTGTAGGACCGGAATGGGCAACTGGTGCTTTGCTAACTGTTAATGTTTAAATTCTTTGTGATATTAGCTAATTAACCTAGTTCATGATATGGTCGCTTAATGGATGTAAAACAATAAATTGAATGAATGGGGCATAGGTAATAAGTAAGGAATGTGGTGGCTATGTCATGGCCTCTACAAGAATCATGGAAGCAAAAATATGATAGGAATCTGTTTTGAAAGTTCAGATAGTTTGATGTTATTTCAGTAGACTTAGAGAGTTCATTGAGTACAAAATTTTTATGTATTCTCCAGATGGAACTACCTCCTAGGAAACATCTATCTAGTCCTCATCATGCTGCTAATAATGCCAATCGGGAGGAGGGTAATTTGGACACAATGAGGAAAACTTTAGAATCCTCTATGTTGCAAGCTTTCTTAAGCTTCCAAACAAGCATAGAGAACCAACTTACTGATCTGCATCGAGTTAGCGCGGAGCAAATGCAAAACTTGCAAATGCAAATCGAGAATCTGCGACAAGAGCAAAGACAGGTCAGGGATCATTAATTTGCAAGCTGTTTAAGGGAAATTTTTCTTAATCCTAATTGATTAAACAAGGAGATGTGGGAGGTCCACAAGTATTGAGAATACATAGTGGCAAAAGCCACCAACGAGAGTCTTTGATGCCTAGAGCGAAGAAAAAGAAACAAAGAAGAGGATACGGCATCATCTACATCTATCTACGTCTATGAGCCAAGGGAAGGAAAGTTCTCAAGCACAAAAGAAGCCATCTGCTTTAAAGGAGATTGCCAAGAAATATAAGTTGGAACTATTTGATGGTTTTGATAAGGATGGAGTTAAGACAGAAGCTTGGATTCAGAAGGCTGAAAATTATTTTGTTGTAAGACAAGTTCCTAAAGAAGAAAAGGTGGGAGTAGTGGCGTTGAATTTGACTAGGAATGCTTTAATGTGGTGGAATCGTCATAAGACAAAGACATAAGGTGACTCGATGAGGAAGTCGCTTGGGAGACTTTCAAGGAACTCTTCGTATCGAAATATTGTCCACCTTCCTTTCATATTATACAAATGAACAAATGCAGGAGTGTAAACAGAAAGGGCAATCCTTGGATAACTATATACAAGAATTCTCCACTTTGGAATGACATTGTCCAAAGTTAGATTCAAAGGCAAGGAATTATTCTGTTAAGAAAGCATCATTCTTTAAATTAAGTATTACAAAAGTAATAATTAGCCTTTAACTGCAGGAATTAGCTAGTCGTTTTGTGCAAGGACTAGATATGGAGCTTGAAAATTAGTTGGACGTGGTCAACTTACCTTGGAAGAAGAGCACAGGCTCGATATTTCGACAGATCCTTAAGGAGGAGAAGAATGCCAATCGTAGAGAGCAACAAAGAGAAAATTTCCAAAGGAATTATAGAGATGAATCAAACTCTCAAGTTCATCAAACTTTTCATAATGCCCCTAAGTTACCTTTGAATGAAATGTCACAGATGGATGAAGAAAAGAAGAAAGTTGAATATGATAAGTGCATGAAGAAAAATTTATATTTTTACTGTAAGCAAAAGGGGCATAGGGCATGTTTTTGTCCTAAGAAGAATAACTCAAATGCCAAGATTCAAGGATCTCAGGATGTAAGGGCAATGAGAGCTTATTAAGCAACTCTCATGGATTTAGAGGAATATATGCAAGTTTGTGCAGCAGTCGATCAAGAAACAGCACAACTGCAGGCACATGTAGTGCAAGTTGAAGGTAAAATCAATGAAGTTCCTTTTAGTATTTTGATTGATACGAGGAGCCACTCACAATTTTATTTCACCAAGGATTGTCAAGTTGTTTGGGTTGAATACTAACCAACAAGCCTTAAGAATGTTGAAAATGATTGATGGTGTTTAAAAGCTACTAGTGAGTATGTGCATGTATTAAAATTGAAAGTGCAAAAATGCCTACAATTGCAAATTTCCATGTGCTTCAGCTAGGCTCATATGATATGATTATAGGCATGGAATGGCTTAATGAGGTGCATGCTATAGTAGATTGTCATGAAAGAGTTGTGAGAGTAAAATCTAAGGAACATCAAGAGCTATATAATTTGGAAGGATTGAATAAGCAAAGATTTTACTCCTAAACCCATTAGTCGCAAGCAAATCAAGAGGTCAATTAGGAAGCATGAAAGGTTGGGGTTGCTTGTACTCAAAGGGTTTGTGGAGAAATTAATCAAGTATGCATGAATGATGTGCGTGACATCCTCGAGGAGTTCAAGGAAGTGTTTCCGGAAGACTTGCCTGGAGTTACCTCCTCAAGATATGTTGATCATGCAATTGATTTGGTTCCAGGAGCTTCTCCTCCATCAAAAGCTCCATATAGATTTGCCTTGTTAGGGTTAGTGGAATTAAAAAGGCAGTTAAAAAAACTTTTAGATCAAGGATATATACAGCCTAGTATTTCACCTTTTGGTGCTCCAGTATTATTTGTTAAGAAAAAAGATGGTTCTATGCGTATGTGTGTTAATTATAGGCAACTAAATGATATTACAATTAAAAATAAATATCCATTGCCTAGAATAGATGATTTGTTTGATCAACTTCAAGGAGCTACATTGTTTTCAAAGATAGATCTTAGATCTCGATATCACCAGATAAGAACCAAAGAGAGTGACATACCCAAAACAGCCTTTTATACAAGATATGGGCATTTTGAATTTGTTGTTATGCCCTTTGGTTTAACAAACGTACCAGCAAGTTTTCTGTGTTTAATGAACGATCTTTTCCATGAATACCTTGATAAGTTTGTTCTCGTGTTCTTTGATGATATACTTATTTAGTCAAAGAATTTGGAAGAGCATGGGGAACATTTGAGAATTGTTTTGGGTATTTTAAAAAGAGAAAAATTGTATGCTAAAAAAGTTAATTGTTCATTTTGTAGTATCGAAATGGATTATTTAGGTCATATTCAGCAGAGGGAATTAAACCTGACCCCAAAACGGTTGAGACAGTGAAAGAATGTCTAGTTCCTAAAAAACCCAAAACAGGTGCGTTCATTCTTAGGACTTGCAAGATTCTATGGGAAATTTATCAGAGTTTTTATATAATAGCAAGTCCTTTGACAACACTTAACAAAATCAAATTCAATGGGATGAGAAATATGAGAAAGCTTTCAGAAATTTAAAAGAAATATTAATAAACGCTCCTGTTATAAAAGTGGCATACCCGAGTAAGAAGTATCAGGTTCTGATAGATGCTAGTGGGGAAGGGACGGGGAGAGTCAGATTAATGCAAGACAAGCATGTGTGCGCATATATTTCTCATAAGCTGAACGATGCCGAACGAAATTATCCCACTCATGATCAAGAACTATTGGCAATTGTACATGCACTTAGAGCTTGGAGGCATTATCTATTAATGAATCTACTGAGCATGCTACTCTTGCATACTTTATGAAACAACCTAATTCAAATTTGAGACAACATAGGTGGATGGAATTTCTTCAAGAGTATGACTTTCAGATTAATTATAAAATGGATAGTACAAATATCGTTGTAGACTTTGTCTAGATTTCCAGCTTGTTATGCAATAACGATGATTACAACAGATTGGTTGGATGAGGTGAAAAATACTATTGCGACAAACAATTATTTTGGATCGAAATTGAAGGAAGTACAAAAAGAGAATCTGGAGATAAAGGATAATTATACTTTTGAACAGGGATTATTGAGATACAAATCAAGAGTTTGTATTCCTGCAATAGATCACATTAAAAAGAAGATACTAAATGAATATCATGATGCAATAATATCAGGTCATCCAAGGTTTCATAAGACATATTACAAGGTAAAGAGAAGTTTCTTTTGGCTAGGATTAAAAGATTATGTTCGTAAGTATATCCAAAATTTCTTCCTTCCTTCCTATATCCAAAATTGTATGATGTATTCACGTGTTAAGGCCGAATAGATTAGGCACCCGGCCTTTTGCAGCTGTTATTTATTCCAGAAAGAAAATGGAAATCTATTAGCATGGATTTCATAGTAAGATTGCCAAGAACACAAACAGGAAAGGATGCTATTCTTGTGGTGATTGACAGGTTAACTAAACATGCTCATTTCTTTCTAGTTAGAAAAATAATAACAGCGAAGAAAACTGCTAATATCTTTATCCATGATATCTTTCGTTTACATGGCATTCCTACAAGTATTATTTCCGATAGAGATCCAAGGTTTACTAGTAACTTTTGGACTTCGTTTTTTAAGGGAGTTGGAACTCAACTGCAAATGAGCACAGCCTACCACCCAGAAACCGATGGGCAAACAGAAAAAGTAAGTAGGATCCTTGAGGACATGTTGTGGATGTATTATCAAGACTATCCAAAGAAATGGGAAGGTTTGTTACCTTTAGCAGAATTTGCTTACAATAATTCTAAACAGGAATCTATAGGAATGACACCTTTTGAAGCACTTTACGGACAGGATTGTTATGCTCCAATAAAGTGATATGATCCCATGGTTAAATCTGAATTTTCTAGACAGATGTTGGAAGAATATGCAGATAAGAAGCAGCTAGTAGAAGCACAACATAGACAGAAGCAATTTGCAGACAAGCATAGAATAGATCGAGAATCCAAGGTTGGAGACTCCGTATATCTCCGTGTGAAGCTAAAGAAAAGTCAACTTAGAATTGAAAAATGTGCTAAACTTGCTCCAAGATATGCTGGTCCTTTCAGAATCATTAAAAAGATGGGAAACCTAGCACATCAATTAGAGTTGCCACCACATGTAAAGATTTATGATGTTTTTCATGTTAGTTTGTTAAAACCCTCTTTACATGATGGAGATCAATTGCTTCCTGAATTGCAATTAATCCAAGAGAACAGTACCTCTGAAGTAATGCCATCCCCAAGATTGCAGTATCGGGAACGAAAGCTGTGTAGTAGAACAATCAAAGAAATCCTTATACAATGGGTGGACTATCCTATAGAAGATAGAACTTGGATGGAATTAAATCAAAATTAAATGAGGCTGAAGAAAAATATGCATTTCACATGGCAAAGTCTTGGCTAATATGGAGTGTATGGAAGCGAAAGCGAAGAAAGGTCTTTTATGATAAGCGTATTTCTTCTCAGGTGGTGCTTCAAGAAATTCGTAAGAAGTTGTATAATTGCTTTCAGATCTCCAATTGGCCTAATCGTATTAAAATTCCAATATGGAGTGATCATCTAAAAGTGATTGATGCTTCAGGGACATTTCTTACTTCTGGAAGTACTTTGTAATATTTTGAGTGTATAATATGAAGTAAAACACGTTCTTCAAAAAACAAATATGCTAAGGATTTTCTGAAACTTTTTCAATCTATATCATGTCATGGGATAAAACTATCTAAAAGATGTATCAAACAATACATGAAGTTGTGAAGGAGTATAACTTGCAATAATGTAGATGTGATGTAAATTGTATTCGACGAGGACGTCGAATCTTAAAGAGGATAAGAATGTGATGTAAATTGTATTGTACTTCTACCTTTAGATTATATTAAATAATAGGGAAGAAATGACATGTCATAAATGACGACATGGCAAAATGATGGCTCAAAGAGAAGTTAGAATGGAAAAAAAAACTATAAGGTGAGAAGGGAAAAGCACAGAAGAAGAAGAAGAACGTTGAGGAATTAGGCAACAAAATTTAGAAGAAGCGATCACATAAAACTCCTCTAAAATTCTTAGGCATTTAAAATTAAAAAGAAAACAAGTCTCATGTCAGATCTGCGCTAAATATTAGTGATAACCCAATATTCTCTCTGTGGCAAAGCTTTCCCTGCTATACATGCAGAGATGGGCTCATACCTGCAGTCGGCCAAATAAATCCGGACAAATCTGCAAATGCATTATCATAAAATATCAAAGCAAGATGGATCTTGCAGATGATAGAAGGGGACCAAATGCCTGGCTTTGTCTGCTTCTGCATTAATAATAGAAGGGATATGAACCTAGTCTACTCAAAATATCCACACAAACTTAGAATCAGAACAGACTAGTAACGGGTGCCCGGCGTTGCCGGGCATAGATACTGTTATGTTCTAGAAAATGAACTTAACTTCTTGCTTTTGCAGATGATGCTGTCTCTTCTTGCATTTTGGATAATTAGTTATTGCTTCTTCTAGAAGTCCTATGGACGTTCACTTCGACTTGTATAAATATAAAGGTGCATAGATTTGGCCTACATTTTTTTATTAGAAGTTTAAGGATAACGATTGCAAATGGTGATGAAAGCCTATCTATTCACATAAGACATTGAAAAGTTCAAAAAGGTAGTCTAGAATTGGAAGACACAAAAAGCGTATTAATCTATGGCTGCATACCCTGTAAACAATAGCTAATTTAGAGTATTTGCCACCTTCTGTCTATGCAACTACGTCATATGCATTGGTGGCAACTACCACTACATAAGTATTCCTAGAAATATGGTATCTCTTTGCAGTATAATGGTTGCCGTGAGTTGTTCCATAATGCATGGTGGTAGGATTAGTCATCTAGATTAGAATGTCCTATAGTGCATCATGGATTTAGGACAAACCATAACGACATAGTTATCTCAGTGGTCCACCGCTTCAAATCTCCATTTGGAGTACATGTGTCCGTTGAACATGTGCATTAGACATCAAAATTGATGCATATAGAAGCCACATATTCAAGTCCTTCTCAACAGAATATCTGTTTGCATTGCAAAACAATAATTGAACAATATGTGGTGATCTTATAATGGCTAGACTCTTCTTTAAACAACCATTATTATTAGCTACACAGCAACAAAAGTTAAGGTCAGAATCCATCACCATCATATCGTGAACATGTGGCATTTAAAAAACTCATGATGTGCACACATGCCAACTTCTAAACTACAAAACAGCAGAATCACAAAGTTTCTATCTCTATCCTCCAGATTTGAACAGTTGAAGAATATAATATTTTAGTTGTCTGCATTCCATGCCAAATACACTAAATACTTTGTTGTTGTGCACCTAACTGAATTTAATCATGTTTTTAAGCTCCTTGCCATGGACCTGTTTAGAGCAATTACCTGGCCTCAGAAATACCCACAATAAGAAGATTCAATTAAATATATCAGATCTATAGATGGGAAAGAGGTGGACAGGTCATTCCAATGTCTAATACATAAACATGATACATAAACATGATAAATGACTTTGCATGTACAATACACATTTAGATTCTCCAACACGAAATTTGACAATGTGGTCCAAAGACCAATGAAATGTTCCAAGTCCATACATCTCTCTATAACATGATTTGTTCCAAGTCCGCACATCCGATTCCAAAGTCGATCGGAAAGGATGTCTATAGACCAATGCACCAAGATCGGTTCACCCTAACTATGGAGACCGCTAAAAAGCGTAACTTTTACAGATCGCAAAATCCATCCAGCATAACTTAGCACGCGCCTAAATCACCAAGCAACCTAAGGCATCTAACTCAGACTAATATAAAGCTTATTTTCACCCTTCTTCATTTCCACTTTCTGCTGCCCAAAGAAAACATTAAACATCAGTTCATCCTATAAAAAGGATCCAATATTTTCTGACCAAAGTAAATATTGACCATTTGTATAAGTACTTTTACAAAACTGCTAAACAGTTCTCTTGAGGCAAATGAATATCTCAAAGAACCTGGCCTGCATTATGGTGTTATCACTATATTAATGCTTATTCTCCAATTCAATTACAGAAAATGTGTTGCCTCTAGAAGAATGGCAAAAGGGTGCAGTTTTCCCATTGCATTGTAGCATTAGCCAGTTGGGATACAAAATGAGGACATTATTTATACGCCGTATGCATCGCCTATGGGCACGCCATGATTAGGCTACAACAACATATACCTGAGATTTTGCAATTGAAGATTCAAGTTGATTTGCTTCTGACTCATCTTGAATGCAGACATATTGCCTGGATAGATAAGATCAGCAACAATAGAAGTGGAAGTTCCAACGCATGATTATGCATAATGATATATGTACCTTCTAAAAAGTTCCTACACACACTACAAAGTTGAGCTGATGGTAAAATACGAAGATATAAAGTTTCCCATAGCCTTGAACTTCAAAGCTCCACAACATACTGTGACGCTATTACATACATGTTATTGCAGTTCTGTAAAAGGTAATCGATATTTTCTGATCTTAGAAATGAACATAATAAGGCATATGCAAATCATGGTCTTGCATAACTATAAACATAAATGCTACAGCACCATAGACAGCTCCAATAAAAGGACCATGGACCTAAAAATCACAAAATATAACCCTTCTTCCATTCGATACATTCTGAAATGCACAATTCCTACCAGTGCCTAATTCCGAGGCATTTTTACACTCTATGAAGGTGCACTCTACCTTCATAACATCCAAAAACTGAAATGCAACACGTGTGATGTCCCAATGCTGAGTGCATAAACATAGAATGTATAACTTACGAAAAGTAAGAGAAAGGGAGGATAGCTATAACTTCAATGTGGCACCTAAACAGTATGCAGCTTTCTTTTACCAATCAGCTCTAAAATCGTACTACTGCAGGTTTTATGCCTAGTATTATGCATGACCCAAGTACCATGCCTACTTGTATCTGGAGTAAGCTAAAAAGAGATATTGCATATGATAGAGAGGCTTTACCTTGAATCATCCATGTGCATGCAAGTGGCCTCTTCCATCAGCAAAGAAATAAAACCTTAATCATAGTAGCTGAACTGAGCTTGCAAAGTAGATAAGTTTTTGCTTCTACGGAACCTAGCTATTCAAAGCCGACCGTAAGTGATGATGATGAATGCAAAAAATAGATGAAGAAAATAGTTACCTCAAAGCTTCGAGTAAACCGTGCTCTAGCATCCAATGCACGTAGCCATGAGACTTTAAGATCGCCGACCAACCATTTGACACGGCATCAGAATTTTTTGGTTAAAATATAGAAAAAAGAGCCGGAAAGCATACATGCAGTAGTCTAAGCAATCATGACCGCATGATATGCATGGAAACAAAGCGAGGAGGCCGAGCTTGTTCAATTAAACCTAAGAAGGAAAGAGACATGGTAATCCAAGAAAACTTTACAACAATGATTGGATCACGCAACCGACACCTTAACACGCCTAATAATAAACAATCCCGATAAGAGCTCCCGTAATCCTAATAGAACTTGAGTAATACATAATCTGGTAAAGTGTTTTTGTATTACCTGGTTGAAGTTCTTCACCACATAAAAACGCAGAGATTGAGCAATCATGTTGTGCAAGACGTATTTAATAGATTTTCCCTTGAATATTTGGAACCCAAACTTGTTCTAACCCCGAAAAAACCAAGTAGGAGTCATGAGAATCCAACAAAGAATACCTTACAATAAGGATATAATCCATCTATTTCAAGCATAGCTATTTTGCACCTCCAATACCACAATCAATCGGCATTAGCTTGAGAGGCTTGCTCGTGAGCGCAACAAAACGTGGCTCCCATGCCGTGCCGTGACGCCAAAAAATTGGGGATGCCTCGAAATTGAATTTCGTGGTAAAGGCCAACGCCCAATTTTTGGAACACCGAGAAAATTTTCCGTCGCTAAAACCCTCCCCAACCTTAGAAAATTAACTTAATAAAAAATCCAAAAACTTTTCCTCCAGACCGGAAAATCCCAAATTAAAAGGGTTGATGATAATACATTGGTTGGCCGCTCACTGATCCGGAATCCTCTCCACAGAGTTCGACTGCCGCTGTAAGTGTCGTTGGTCTCTTGGCTTGATGGCGAGGGTTCAAGCCTAAGCAAAGTCGAAAGTTTTTAAGATTGCTTATGATTTGGGGTATTTATCTTTTTTCAAAGTCTTTTGATATTTACTTATAGCTTATGGATAATAATTATGTCAATCCTTATGAGTTAGGATGTCCTTGAGTTGCTTATAGATACACCTTACAAATGTTAAAACGACAATATATAGAACAAGTAATGAGTTAGGGTGTCCTTGAGTTGGCAATATATAGAACAAGTAATGAGTTAGGGTGCCCTTAAGTTGCTTATAGATACACCTTACAAATGTTAGAACAGCAATGTATAGAACAAGTAAAGTGTCAAATTTGACAACTAAATGGAATTGAACTTTCATAATGTTGCTAGCCTAGTTGCACCTTGGTCTGCCCACAACTCTCCCGAGGAGAATAAGCGTAAAACCCGTGCCACGAAAGTGTTAAGCACTCAACACTAATGAGTGGGCACCGATGAAGTTCACTAGTGCGCACTCGACCGGGTCACGCCGAAAGGCAAGTTCCATGATCCGCTAGTCTCTACATGTTCGTAAATCGCTACCGCAAGAAAAATGCTCCTTTTTGTGGCTTTGTAGATGTAATGCATCTTTATACGCCCCGCTTTTAGTAATACAAGTGACGAAGCGGTTCATTTCGAATTAATATTCGTGGTTTGCAATAAACATTAAGAAGGAGATAACTCCACAAGAATCGGATACAACGGAAATAGTCGTTCTAAAGTCAAGAAAGCATTTCGTAAACACGAAGAAATCGAGAAAAATACAAGAAATAGTCGCCTTTCTACAAATGGCGACCTAGTCGAATAGAATAGAACCCGATAAACATACAAAAGAGGGACATTTTCATCTTACCCGAATGAAGAAAAATACTCAACCTTTTAAAACGGCCGCGAAGACCTCAATGCACTTGGGAAACCGATTTATCAAGATCCAAATGACCGATCGGAACAGAATAGAGAAAAATGAAAAGCATGCCTGACCGTCCACATTAATTTTGGGCTATTTATGACTTGCTGCTATCGTAGATCAAGAAGATATTTTTTATAAAACTTTATATGGAAACCTCCCTAAGTTAGCACTTGTGAAACCTCCAAGGCTTCAAAAGAAAGCTTCAAAAAGAAAGCTGGGGAGGTTTCCATAGAAGAAAATGGGGGGTTTCCGGTCGTTAAATGGGGTTTCCTGTCCTTGGGAGTCTAAATCGAGCGAATATAATTTGATAGGTTCAAAGTTGTCGTTTTGTGCAACCTTGCAAGATTGATTTTTGTAGTGTAGCGGTGATTCCTTTGTCCATTGGTGGAGTCAAGCAGCAATGAGAATGGTTTTTATATGAAGAAGATCCTCCGATTGACCTGCAATAGTTGCACGGGGAAGATCAAAGGGAAACCGACATGAAGCAATAAAAGCTCCTTATTTCATCTCAAATTGGCATTTTTCTCAATCGGCGGCTCTCAAAGGGATGAGGAAGTCGGCCCATCTTTTGCTCATCTGCGGTGCCGGAATCGGCCACCTTCATCCGATGATGGCTATGGCCAAGCAGCTGGCTCAGCGGGGTCTCTCAATCACGGTACTCCTGCCCAATACTTTTTCCTACAATCTGGTCTCAAATTCTGAAATAATCGGAGATCTAGACATCCAAATCATGGAAATGAACGTCGAGGGCCACAACGAAATTCAACCCAGGCCCCGCGTTACTGCAGATGGTGTTCGCGCCTTCAAATTCTCTACTCCTCAAAACACAATGGATTCATCTGCAAAACAGAGCCGATTGGAAGAAATATTGCGGGATTTTTTGGCCTCAGATTCTCCTCCGTTGTGTGCCATCGTGGATATGCTCTTAGTCTGGTCACATCTGCCGCTGCAGCAAGTGGGTCTTCCCAAGTATATTCTCTATACTGCAGGGGTCATGTTCATGACAGCTTTTGGGCATATCAGAGGACTCCAAAATCTTCCAAATGAAAACGAGAATTTGCTCTTGCCCAATTTCGCACCAATTCCTTGGAAGCAGGTGCCGCCTCTCTTGAAGGATCCCACCAATCAAACGTTCCTTACCCTGTCTGACATAGGTAAGCAGTTTGAAGATTCAGAAACAGTTTTTGTTAACACTTTTCTCGATTTAGATCGCAAAACTTTACAAACCCTAGAAAAGCAATTTCCAGAGGCAAAATTCAGAGCAATTGGCCCTCTTCTTCAGCTAAAAGGCGATGAAAATGATTCGGCAAAAAAAGGGTATGTAGTTGGGATTGATAAGGAAGCCCAATGCGAAGAATGGCTAAGCAAGCAAGCGCCCAACTCCGTCCTATTTCTATCGTTTGGAAGCTGGGTAAATCTGAAGGAATCACAGGTTGAAGAGCTGGCTTTTGGATTGGAAGCAAGCGGGCAGAAATTTTTGTGGGTTTTGCCGGATAATCCCCCTATTCTTCTTCCGGAAGGATTTGAAGAACGGAACCAGGAACAGGGGATTATAATCAGGGGATGGGCGCCTCAACAATTTGTTCTAGGTCATGAATCAGTGGGCGGATTTGTGACGCATTGTGGCTGGAATTCAGTTCTGGAATGCATCTGCCTTGGCGGAATTCCAAATCTGTGCTGGCCTTTTACCATCGATCAGCCATTTAGTTGCAGATACTTGGTGGATGAGCTCAAGATTGGGGTGGATGTAAAGGAAAATGAAGAGGGCATGGTGGATCGGCAAGAAGTGGAAAGAGCTGTCCGAAATTTGATGCAGGGAAATGAAGCGGCTGAGATGATGAATCGAGCTAAATTGCTGCAGCGGCAGGCTAGAATAGCCACTGAAAAGGGTGGAAGCTCTGCCCAAAATTTAGACGCATTTGTGCAAGTGTGCTTGGAAAAGCATAAGTAAGAGCACTCAAGTAGTCGTAATAAACAGAAGGTTCAGATTACTGTAAATTTTGCCTTAAATTATACAACGCAATCTCTCCGCCGCTATCGCACAGCGGCGCCGCTATTCCCTGTTTGCTCTGCAGCAGCCCTAATGCTTGCAAGGAAGGTCTTCCTGTTTAACTCGGCAGGATGTTAGGATGCTGGGAGTCCATCTGCACGGCAGAAATTTCCATAGCAGCCCGGATCAGAGCTGCCGTCGCTGCTAAGTGTTAGATTTCAGAGCCTGGGAATCGAACCCAAGAATACCAATACTCTGTCTCCTTCTGGATTACATTTCTTCATAGATAGAATCAGCCGCAGCTTGTAAACACCATACAGATGAATTTGGCAGCTTCAGGGCAAGTCGATTCTTCTTGCAGCTCCTACACAAGCTCTGCTCCCTGTCTGCTGCAGTGCCCTGCTAGTATCGATCTAAACCAGATCAGCCAAGCTCCTTGTCTTGATCCGACTCCCTGCCACTGTAAAACGCCGTCAATCTGCTAAGTGCTTTGGGCTAAGTGCTTTGGGTTCCACAACCCGAATACCAATCCGATGCTCTTCCTTGGCGGATTATCCACGCCAGACATCAATCGCCTTCTGCTAACCAGATCTTCAGAACACCTCCTCGTTGTTTTCTCCTGTCCACTGTGTGTCCTCTCCTCTTCTTTTTATTTTGCCCCTTTCTAAAGCATGTATTCAACACGTATATGCAATACGTGGCTTTTTAACATTGCACCAAGTGTTTCGTGTTATAATAGTCCATCCGGAATATGGCATTAACATATGCCATTAATTCTAACACTCCCCCTTCATGCCATATTCCGAATGCCAATAGCACTTCTAAACTCGACATGTTTCCTTTCACCCAACGCTTTCGTCAAAATATCTGCTTCCTGTCTACTAGTAGGGATATACTGCAAATCAATTTCTCCTTCAGCCACCTTCTCTCGAATAAAATGATAATGCAAATCAATGTGTTTCGTCCTCGAATGCAGTACCGGATTTTTAGCTATAGCTATACAACTTTTGTTATCACAATATAACTTAGTTGGATTCTCTTGCTTCTCCCCAAGTTCATCTAACAGTCTCCTTAGCCAAATTATTTCTCTACATACTGACGATGCTGATATATACTCGACTCTTAAGACTCGACATTGTCGCGGCAATTGCTTTCTTACTACACCATGAAATTACTGTCCCATTGAGTTTGCAAAGATATCCTGTGGTAGACTTTCGCTCATCCAAGTCTCCGGCCGATGCAGACAGATAACCGTAAAAGCTCGCAAAACCTCGCTATTTCGTGGTTCCCATCACTTTTATATAACCAATCCCTACTCTATAGTTCCCTTCAAATACCTAAGAATTGTTTTTTGGTAAAACAAAGTGTGCCCAACCCGGATTGTTCAAATACACTGCCAATGACTTACCAAGAAACGCAATATCGGGCCTTGTGGCATTGGCTACAAAAAGTAAACTTCCTATGAGTTCCCTATATGGTATTTTCTTCATGCGCCTTTTTCTCTTCCTCGCTTGCTAGGACACATACTCCCACAGATTTTATTGTTAACCACTAGAGGGGTTGGAACCGTTTTACACTCCGTCATAAAAACTTATCAAGCATCTTTCTAATATATTGCTTCGAAGTCAACATAAGCACCCAGTTTTCCTATTTCTCAGTAACCTCCATCCCTAAAAGCTTCTTTAAACAACCAAGATCACTCATCTCAAACTCCGCTTTTAGGGATAGTTTTGCATTCATCCAAAACTTTCTATTGCTCGCGGTCATTACGCAGTCATCAACATACAAAGCAATAATGCAAAACTCATCACCTACTCTTCGTATGTATAAATTTCCTTCACTTCGCTAACTTTTCAAACCCTTTGAGATAATAAGAAGGAATTCATACATACGCACCAATGTCGAAGCCGCTTTGTCTAAGCCCGTGATACCGCTTTCTTCAGCCCGCGAACTTTGTTGCCTTGCACTGGGGCCAATCGGTTTGCTCCATGAAAATTTCCTCCTCCAAATCCCCATTTAAAAATTGTTTTTTACATCCATATGGTCAAGTTCCGATTATGCTCAACCGCAAGGGCTATTAAAGCTCTCAAATTTGGTTAGTTTAACAATAGGAGAAAAATGTATCGTGGTAATCTATACCCTCCTTTTTGAGTGAAGCCCCCGCGGCGACCAACCTTGCCTTTGTACCTTTCAACTTCACCATCGTGCCCCTTTTTCAAACGGAAAATCCACTTACATCCCACAACATTCTTCCTTTTTGGACGCCGAAACTAAATCATAGGTGCCTCGCCAATTTAAATGAGTTCAACTCCTCCTCCATTGCCCTCGCGCCATTTTTTCTCGCTTTCCGTGAGTTGATGGCTTCATCATAAGATTTCTGGGCCCACAACACATAACATGGATGGTGGCCCCAATTCATATTCCTTAAATCTTTTTGGGGACTCAAGGTCATGAAAGTGCTTCTACCACGCCATCCCTTCCATATTTTGATGTGTCAAAGGGTACTTTCTCGCTTTTAATCTCTCCGCAGATCACCTCTCTCGTGTGGATGAGGCGCTTCTTCGACCCTCTACCTGTTCCAGTTCCACTGCCTCTTCTTTGTTGTTCTTCAACCCTTACATCTCCCGACTCTACCGCCCGCTCTTCAACTGTTTCTTCCAAACCTCGCCTATACCCCGCTTCTTCTAATCCTCAGTATTTTCCTAAGTTCTTCCACAATGTCATCTTCTATCTCCCCGGCCTCAACATCTTCTAGTTGATATTCTTCTTTCTTTTTCATCATCCCTCATCATCAAACCAAAGCCTTCGGAGCCCAAGGTTGGTTTTCCAAGTTTTCCTTTTCTTTTATGCGTCATATCCGGCTGCATAACCTATCTTTATAAAACCCGGTTTCACAAACACCACATCTCGACTTACATGAATTTTTTCTAGTCTTAGGATCATACAACCTATACCCCCGATCCTCATAGCCAACAAGGTAAGTTTCTATACCGGTCATCTAGTTTGAACGCTAACTCCTCCCAAGACATGCATGTATGCTAAACAACCATACGCGACGCGAACCTTTCCACGTGCACTGCTTTCTCCCCACACCACACTTCCTCCGAATTCTCCCTCTAATCCCCCGGCTGAGGGCAACTTATTTCAATATAACATGTCCTCAGACCGCTTCGCTTCACGATAATTGGGCAAACCCGCATGCTTCAACATCATCGCTAGACCGCATTCATCGTAGTTCTATTCTTCCTTTCGGCAATGCCGCTTCTGGCTGGGGTATGGCTACAAGTGAATTGCCGCCAGATCCCTTTTATTCAACACGTATATGCAATACGCGGGCTTTTTAACATTGCACCAAGTGTTTCGCGGTTATAATAGTCCATCCGAATATGGCATTAACATATGCCATTAATTCTAACACTAAGGTGAGTCAAAAACAGAGTTAAATCTTCAGTTTGTTAATCTTCGAGAGTTAATCTTCAATCAAAATAGAGTTAATCGCCGAAGTTAATCTTTGAAACACTCAAGAACCCCATAGCCGATCTCGCAAGACCGCCATAGCCGCAGTTAGAAATCTGATTTTTCATGATACGCGGGCGAATCTGAACCTTCGTTTATTACGTCCCTTCAGACCACTCATGAGCGCATCACGCCAGAGAGGTTGGCTGGTGCGCCGCCCGTTTGGGCGGGGGCCCGCCGTGCGCCGCCGGCCGCTTGGCCGGGCGGCGCCCTTTGAGACCCCTACGGGCGTAATGCAAAGACCGCTGTGAATTACGAGTCCAAAATTTACATTTGTGATGCCACCTACTCAATTATGAATGAGATCTAAACTAGAAATCCATTTAGATGTCAAATTGATCGACAAAAAAATCCATTTAGATGTCAAATTAATGGACTGGTGCTTGTTTGGTGTTGCAGTTATATGATTTCAAGTTTTTAGAAGATGAATTCTATATGCCAACTACCCTTAACCAACTGGGCAAAACTGTCTCAACTGTCTAGACGTCTATGAACAGTCGCTTCTACTCATTTACGCTAGTGTCTGGTGAACGCGACACCAAGATCCATCAGAGCCGCTTCTACCCATTTACGCTGGTGTCTCGGGAACGCGACACCAAGATCCACCCAAGCGGTCTCCCATGTCTCCGTTACAATCTCTCTCACTAGAACTATGCTCGACCTCGAGCATCGCAAACCGTAGACCAACGTAATGTAATGTTCTTAACCGACATGCCCTTAATCAATCGAAAGCAAAATCGCCTCAGACATGTATGAACAAATACTTCTACCCATTTATGCCGTTGTCTCGAGAATGCGACACCAAGATCCACCGAGCTTATTAAATGTTGAATAACTTAATAACAACTGACGGATAACAACGGATGCCCCTTTTGAAGTAACAAAGGGATGAAAAGAGACTTGCCGACTCTAATTAACTCATAACTTTCTATTCTAAGAGGAGAAGAACAATAAGTAATCTATGAGACACTAACCATGTTATAGTCTCAGACATGCCAAGAGCATTTAGAGCTTTGTTGTATATATTGCCATACAATGGATACACTACAAAGATTTTGATTTGCATGGTAGGTTTGCATAAACTAGCAAAACTATAGTCTTTGGTTCATTCATCTCAAAGATATTTTTTTGTATAATGGTCGAGAGTGGATAACCGCATACATGCAAGCTATCAAAAGAATAGGGATGTACGCTTATATTACCATAGACCCCCAAGTCTTGGACTATTCTAATTGCGTGCATTAAATTGTTTCAATATTATGAAAGTAGAAGACTTTTTCTCCAAATGTGCTTACGCTTATCAGAGTTTGAAAGCTTGCACTAGAATTGAAGACATAGACAAGGACCAAAAATGCATACGTAAATCCCTTTAAAGACATGAGAAGTTTTTTTTAATATGTCATTGGTTCACATCAATGTGTCTTAGACTACTCTAATTGCTGATTTCTCTTCAAAGATGTGTCTTGAATAGCTCTTAAAATGCATGTTTTTTTCTTATCCTCGAAGTTTTTCTTTTTGTGTTGAGCTTCCGGGCTTCTAGCCAAGATCAATTGCTGTCAAAAATGAAGGGCCAAAGAGGCAAAATCGATAAATGCATTATTTTACTCAATGCAAAAAGGACCAATTTTATTGCAAAGAGTCCGATAAACTCGAAAAAGAATAAAGAGCTTAAAAATTGCACGCCCCTGGATTGTGAAAACTTGTTAATCATGTTAGCCAACCATCATTCTATTTGCCATGCTTGTCTTCCATGCAAATATAGAGGCGTGTCCTGATAATCTCTTTAGGAATTTCTTACTCTTTCTCTTTAGGGTTCTTATTTTTATTTTCTTTCTTCTTAACATGTCTATCATTTTCGTTTCCAGCTCTTGCATTGGCACAATTCAAGCCGGCCGTGAATGATCCTCAATAGGCTAGAAAGTCGAGGCATCTCTTTTGTTAACACCTATAATTCGTTTTACGCTTAATTGTAATATTGAAGGTTATGTGATAAACCTCGTAGAAGTTCATTGCCGCACAATTGAGTTCGACAAATAAATAGAATGGGGTAATTTTAATGAAATGGATTTTTAGATGTATTTGCATTCAAAATATATGGGGTTAATTTGGCTAATCTACCAAATGTTGTCGCTCTATATGAAATGGTAAATGTTGGGTTGGAATGTTTGAATCCTTGTGTGGGAGCAACTTGTCTTTTGTGTTGATTGTGCATTTTTTTGAACTTGTTTTTGTATCGAATTCTACGTTTTCTTGAATGGCACACAAACAATCCTTGTGCTACAATTCAGTAGTTTACATAAAGATGCATTTTCATTGAATTAAGGTAGCATTTTGACCAACCGATTCTAGTTAATCGAAATATTGTGTTTTACCTCCTATTCCGCTTTGTTGCCCTATTCGAATCAATCCCCATCTTTGATGAGATCCCCGAGCTTCACGCCGTACCATTGGTGTGGGTCCTCGTGATGTTACTTGTCTCATTTTAGTGTCCTTTTGTCCACCCAAATTAGCACTATTTTTTAGTATTATGGGAAAAGGGAAATTCAAAAATTAACGAGAATATCGGGGTGGTTGATTCCCCTTTCTCGAGGGAGAGAGATCTCGCTTTTCTTTCCATCCATTTTTGTTCAGCTTCTTGTGATCCAATGACTAATGATGAAGACAGAGGCTGAAATGGCATTTGCGTAAAACCACAAAGAGCAAGCAAGATGAGGCAACAATTATCAAATGAAAATTTAGATTGGAGTATTGAGCACTCAAAAAGCAATTGCAACATGCACTCCATAATCACAAAAAAACGTTTTTAAATTTGATAGGTTCGATGTCTACAGAAAGCGTAAGAAAGAAGTATGGCATCTAGTGGAGAACAACAAAGTTATGTGGTGTTGCGTTGTCCGATCAGAAAAGGTTGTTCACAAAGTGAAATTGTCTGTGAGCATCCAAGAAACCATACAAAGATGTGAAGGGGTGGAGTCCAATGACAAATTAGCAAAAGAAAAAAGAGCGGCATTAGTCATGGCACTTGGGAAGGTCGTGCATGGCAAAGAAAAGATTAACCGCCAAGGCTTTAGGAATTCATCCAAGGAATTGTTCCAGAGCTAAGAAGCAATGTTGTTGCAATTAGTAATAAAATGCATTGTGGGCTTTTGGGGAAGGAAGAAGAGAGAAAGGATTCCCCGAGCCAAGAAGTGATTGAAAAGGTTGTGGATTATTGGACAAACTACACCAGAAGTTTCGCTTTAACTTCAAGGACGCCGATCCGTAGAGGAAAGCATCCTAAGCATCCAACACATTACCTTGATGTGAGCCGTATACTATCCGTAGATCAATTTTTACTAAGTCTTTTTCACGCTTACTAATACTAATATTTTTATAAGTTTTGAAGTATTGATTCTAATATGATCCGTTAATGGAATTAAAGTGCACGCTCTTCTCGTGGTAGCAAGTTTTAGTGCTATTGATGGTTGATAATGGATCATTTTTGATATAGTGCTAAGGTTTCTCACATTTATAATGTTGGTGCCATGTTTAGTAATTGTGTTGATGTTAGTGCGATCGTAGTGATTTTGTAAATGATGCTGCTAATATTACTAATTTCGCTAATGTTGGTGTCAAGTGTTAGTAATTTTGTCAATGTTAGCACTAAACTTACAGCTTAGTGAAGCACCACCTACCACTACAGACATTAGCAATGCTTTCATCCCAATGTCCTAGCACCGGTTAGTGGTTTGGTTTGCTAAGGGTTATGTTGTAATGCTAATGGAATCGTGAATTAGTTCTAAGTTGCTATTCATTCGCAGCTTGTTTTTTCTAGTGGTATTAGCATTAGCATTTACTAAGTAGTTTTCTATTCTTATTCTCAGAGACGTAATTCTTCACTAGTTTCAAGCAAGACAATCCGTGATGTTCAAATTAACCAGAGAGCCTTCGAGAAATTAAAGCCTTACTTTGTTGTAAAGCTATCTGAATTCAATACTTGTTGTTAAGGCCTATCATGAGAGGATGTCAATGCCGAGGGAAGGGGTGAAGAACATGAGAAAAAGTCCATGGTGCACGGCGGTGCATTGCACCCGCGGAGTGCAAGATATGTGACCACATGGCAAGCCAAGTAGGGGGTGCAATGCAAAGAAAACATGTTTGGCGCCTAACAAAGGACATGTGGAGAAGCATGGTTTGCCTAAAGCCCCAAGGTAAGAGGAGTGGCACAATGAAGAATGCTTGTCGTACTTTGCAAAGAAATGTGGTGTGGACAAAATGGAAAGGTGTCCAAAAGAAGAAACAAAGGACAAGACGACCTCAAAAAATCACTTGGGAGAACATAGACTACATTGAAATTGGTAAGGATAAAAATGGCAAACCCAAAAAAAGAATTGAGCATCAATATTTACAGACTTCACCCAATGTTTTGATGGAAATCTTCAGATCTAAAGCAAAAGAGTTTGGGACACATAGTTTCAGGTATAAATGGCAGCAAGCCATGTTTAGACAACCATCGAACAAGTTTGTCGCTGATACTATCGTGATTGGTTGACTTTGCAGAGAATTACTCTTTCAAGGAGCAGAATGAAGTCTAATCCAAGCATTGGTATAATGAGCAGATCACTATTCTTGTGCCCCTCACATATAGAAGGGATCCTGAGATACAAGAAATGATCAAGGAAGAACATTTTTATATATCTGATGATGATTCTTTGTTTGTGTAGCATTGCTTTCTCTTACACAATCATTGGATGCAAGAGAAGGAAATCACTTTGAAGAAGCATTATGTCTTCTCGTGATGGTGTACCTCACAATTCAAAGGTAAAAAATCATTTTACTTTGATGCTAGATTCAAATCTTCAACAGGTTTAGACATGATGTGGAACTTTTGGTGCTCTAGCCATGGGAAGGGAGAACATGATGGTGCAAGAGCAGTAATAAAGAGGGCTTTGAGAGCAGCACAGTTGAAGGGCAGCAAGATGACCAATGCACACGAGGTGGTGGAATGGCTAAAGCAGTACATGTCAACAGTAGCACCCACAACATATAAAAAAAGGATTCAAAGAAGAACTTTTTGGGAGGTTGAAATAGGACAAGGGACGTAAAAAACCGTGGAAGCACGCCCCATTGAAGGATCTAGAAACCTTCATTGTTTCCATGGGTGTTCAAATCACATGACACATTTACAAGTGTCAAACCTCTCTTTGCTTTTGCACAGATTGTTTAGATTTGAATTGGAAATCTTGCCCCAATGCATCATATATTAAGAAGTTTGAACTAGTTGTGGTACAGCCCATCAAAGCTATTATTGAAGAAGAAGTACATGATGAAGGAGAAAAAACATATATTGGCAGCGCTGACTTATGTAGCATGCAAGTATCTATAAGTGATGTCTTTGCAGTGGTGGCTCCAAATAACAATCACGAGAATGTGAAGTTCTACCTTATCCTATGTACCAAAGCTAAGTACTTGGTGTTAGAAGACTTTGTAGATATGCAAGGGTAGAAGTTTGTGAAAGGGGATGAGATCATAGAAGGGACATACTATGAGAAGTTGGTGAATTATAAATCCAGCTACAAGTTTTGTAGAGAATAAAGCAATTGTTTATGCCACTCAAGTTGCAAAGAACAAAGTCGATTGGTTCAAGCAAAAGCACGTTGTTGCTTCGGGAGTGGTTTACACTCTAAGTGCCAAAGAAGAACAAGGTATTCTAAAGAGGCTTCCCACGTTGTTGGAATAGTGGAAAGAGCAATTGTGTAAAGGGTACTGTATCAGTACTTTTATGAATATAAAGAAGTTTCCATATTTTACATTCTCATTTTTTATGCTTCAGTTACAGAATTTTGTACTTCCAAATTTCAATCAATTTCAATTGTTGGTGTTTCATACTATTTTAAATTGTCGGGTATACGCATTGTATACTGAGGCCAATTTACAATGTAAAACATCTAAGTACAAGGTATAACAAAACCAATTTACAAGGTAAAACATGTAAGTACAATGTACTAGAAAAGGCACAAGGCACAAATTTACACAAGGCACAACAAAACCACAAATTTACAGAAAGGTACAAGGCCATCATCCACATTAAAGAAGGCACTAAGGCCTGGATTACAGAAGGCACAAGGCCTGGATTACAGTCGGTACAAGGCCATTACAATTAAAGGCACTAAGGCCTGGGTTAAATAAAAGGCACAAGGCCTGGATTAAACTGAAGGTACAAGGCCTATAGCATGTGTTTTTCAAAAAATTACAAAAGGTAGAACAAAACCAATTGATTAAAACATGTAACAAAACCAGAAATTTACAGAAAGGCACAAGGCCATGATCTATTAAAGAAGGCTCTAAGGCATGTATTACAGAAGGGTCGGCACAAGGCCATTACAATCAAAGGCACTAAGGCCCGTTTCACAGAAGGGTCAGCACAAGGCCATTACAATGAAAGGCACTAAGGCCTATAGCATCTGTTTTTCAAAAAATTACAAAGGCACAAAAGGCCTGTTTCAGAAGAACTTATAATCAAAAAAAAAAAAACAAAAGCTATAAACAAAAAAAGGTCTTCAGGTCCTCATGGTCTTCCAGGGTCTTCAGGAGCTTCATGCCTCATCTGCAAGAAAAATTCAGAAAGTTAGAAAGCTCTAATACGTGAAAGAAAGCAAAAAATGAAAAGCATGCGACTTACTCTGGAGCCAATTCTGAAATTCAAAAAAATCTTCAGCTTCCTCCGGGTCCGGGTCTTCTTCTTCGCTGGTTCCCAAAAATTCGCCCCAGACCTCATCTTCTGAATCAAAAGGCTGCAGCTCGGAAGAATCCACCTCTGAAGAATCCACCTCGGAAGAATTCACCTCAGAAGAAAGCTCAGAAGAAGTGGAAGTCAGAGCTGCTGGAATCATAGTGTGTATCCCCGGGAGAAGGCTCGAGGCTTTCTACAAAATTGGTTTGGCAAAAATCTTGGAGGTCTTCTTTAGGCTCTTCAAAGGAATTAGCCTACCTATTCCATATCTCATGTAAGAGTTCTCGGCAAAGGTAGGGAAATCAATTCCCCTTGGAAGGGACATGGCAGGGGGGAAGCTTGAGGAGCGGCAAAATGGCTTTGGCATTGTTGGGAGAATTGGACGATGCTTCTCCCTCACCCACCATATAAAGGTCATGCGGAAATAAATTCTCAGAGGGCTACCATTTTAGGATTTTATACCATTAGTATTTTAATCGTAATGATTTAGTAGGATAGGAAGTGAAATGTAATTACTTTGAAATGACCATAATTTTATTTTCTAAAACATTAAAAAAATATATATATATCTATCCTGAAATGGCCATTCTTTTTTGGACACCAATCATCTTATGTTGGCTTGGCACTTGTTTAGTAATTGTAATTGTAATTAGTTAGTGTAAATTGCCTGTTGACTTCAAAATTGTTGACTTAAGCTTCACCAAACATGTTGGTCAATGAAAGTCAAACATTTGCTTGGGGGTCAAAATTATTTACTTACGCTTTTACCTAATGCTTGGGGTGATTCACACTTGTTGACTTGAAAATTGTTGACTCGCGCTTACCAAACATGTTGGTCAATGAAAGTCAAACTTTAGCTTAGGGGTGATTCATACTTGTTGACTTGAAAATTGTTGACTTACGCTTTACCAAACATGTTGGTCAATTGCTTGGGGGTGATTCACACTTGTTGACTTGAAAATTGTTGTCTTACACAATATGCCTTAACATAATGCATAGAATAGCATAGGTCAAAATTGTTGACTTACGCTTTACCAAATGCTTGGGGGTGATTCACACTTGTTGACTTGAAAATTGTTGACTCACGCTTTACCAAACATGTTGGTCAATGAAAGTCAAACTTTAGCTTAGGGGTGATTCATACTTGTTGATTTGAAAATTGTTGACTTACGCTTTATCAAACATGTTGGTCAATAGAAGTCAAACATTTGCTGCGGGTGATTCACACTTGTTGACTTGAAGTTGGAGAAGAAGCTGCATAAGAAGTTGCAGATGTAATTTTATCCTGATGTATTGATACTGCTTAAAGTTAATACTATTGTCCTGTTTAAGACTATTACTGCACCAATTTTTTCGTTAGGTGCAGTGATTTTTTGAAATACTATTTTCATGATTGTAACATCTGTTATATAAATTTAGTAAACCTTGATATCAAATCAAACTGTTATCTGTGTTCATGTTCAATCTGTTAGGAATGTTAGATAACATGTTCAATTTGTTATGAATCTATTCAATACAATGTTCAGTATCACGGTTGCTTGCTATACAATCCCTCACAACAGCTATTTTGAGGTTTTTTAAGGCTGACAGAGGGGTATCTTGTGCTGATATATACTAGTATTCCTTGTGTTGATATCATGTTCAATCTGTTATAAATCTCTTATGTATGAATGTTACAAGTCCAATTCATACACAATTTCAATTCAAACACACTTCCATTTCAATTTCAATTCACACACAATTCAATTTTAATCTCAATACAAACAATGGTTAAAATTTCATTACAAATCAATGGTTAAAATTTCAATACAAATCAATACAAATTAATCTCAATACAAATCAATGGTCAAAATTTGATTGCAAGCATTGAAAAGTATATTACAATGGTTTGTAACAATGGTTACAATCATAGAATGGTATAAAATTTACAATTAAAAGGAACAACTAGTCTCTTCTCTAGAGTTTCTTGTTCTTCTTGTTGGATTCAGCTCACTTGATGTAGGTTCATCTGAGTTTTGAGCTATTAATGCACTGTTTTATGGCAAGCTGTCCAATATTTGGTTATGTGTATCTTCTGGCAGATCAAAACAGTTACCACTAATCTTGCTCAACTCAAAACAAACAGAAGTAACCAAATGACTATAAACATTACACTCTGGTTCATTTACCAGTAACTCATATCTGCTGCCCCCTAAGAACTTGTAGAATAATCCAGTAACAACTACCTCATTTCTGGCAAACTTTTGACCCCATGGATCTTTGAATGTCTTCTCCACGACATCTTTCACCTTCGTGCACTTGAGCACATAAAAGTCCATGTTCTCCTTATTGTCTGGCTCTGCAACTACAGAAAAATTATCTCCAACTGCAAAAATGTCAGACTTCCATTGAGGATCACCTTCAAAAATAGGGCCATCCACAACATCTTCCACATAATCAGCACTTAGTCTTAGCTCAAAGTATTGCCATGTACCCATTCTACCTTTCTTAGAGCACTTGCCATGTTTGCATAACCAACAATTATGACAGAAACAACTGTAATCCATATGAGCAACTTGTGTAGGATCTGTAGCTTGAATTGGCTTGATGAAATGGAACTTGCTTGAACCAGAAAGTGTAGCACAATCATATCTCTCTGACCTATCAACCTCGTCTACTCCAATTTCCCAAGAAAACATGTATAAGAAAGAAAGCAGTATTTCAGCATACACTAACAGTTACAAACCAAGATTTCAAGATACTTGAATGCATGTTTTGCCCCTCGATTGTGGAGTTGTCCCTGAAATGCTTGAACAGGAAAACTACTGCATCGTGTGCATTCCTGAGTGGTACTGATCCTCTTTTCAACATCTCATGTGTAAGAGCTCGTTTAATGACAGCTCCAGCACCATCATGTTCACCTGTTCCATTAACTGTCAGTAAAAAAAACACAAATTAAAACTACAAATACATTGACAAAGAATATAGTTACCTTTGCCATGATAGAAAGCAAAGTAATTCCAATTTATTGGAATGCCATTCGTATGGTAGTTCCTACCAAGGAAATAAAAGGTCCTTGCTCCTTTGAATTGATTTCAAGTTATTAGAAGATGAATTCTATATGCCAACTACCCTTAACCAACTGGGCAAAACTGTCTCAACTGTCTAGACGTCTATGAACAGTCGCTTCTACTCATTTACGCTAGTGTCTGGTGAACGCGACACCAAGATCCATCAGAGCCGCTTCTACCCATTTACGCTGGTGTCTCGGGAACGCGACACCAAGATCCACCCAAGCGGTCTCCCATGTCTCCGTTACAATCTCTCTCACTAAAACTATGCTCGACCTCGAGCATCGCAAACCGTAGACCAACGTAATGTAATGTTCTTAACTGACATGCCCTTAATCAACTGAGCAAAACTGTCTAGACATGTATGAACAGTCACTTCTACCCATTTATGCCAGTGTCTCGAGAATGCGACACCAAGATCCACCCGAGCTTATTAAATGTTGAATAACGAATAACACGGATAACAACGGGATGCCCCTTGAAGTAACAAAGGGATGAAAAAGAGACTTGCCGACTCCTAATTAACTCATAACTTTCTATTCTAAGAGGAGAAGAACAATAAGTAATCTATGAGACACTAACCATGTTATAGTCTGTACATGCCAAGAGCATTTAGAGCTTTGTTGTATATATTGCCATACAATGGATACACTACAAAGATTTTGATTTGCATGGTAGGCTTGCATAAACTAGCAAAACTATAGTCTTTGGTTCATTCATCTCAAAGATATTTTTGTATAATGGTGAGAGTGGATAACCGCATACATGCAAGCTATCAAAAGAATAGGGATGTAGGTTATATTACCATAGACCCCAAGTCTTGGACTATTCTAATTGCGGGCATTAAATTGTTTCTATATTATGAAAGTAGAAGACTTTTCTCCAAATGTGCTTACGTTTGTCTGTAGTGTAGCCTGAAAGCTTGCACTAGAATTGAAGACATAGACAAGGACCAAAAAATGCATACAGAAATCCCTTAAAGGCATGAGAAGTTTTTTTAATATGTCATTGGTTCACATCAATGTGTCTTAGACTACTCTAATTGCTGCATATGTTGTAAGTTGCTATGCATATTTCTCTTCAAAGATGTGTCTTGAATAGCTCTTAAACTGTATGTTTTTCTTATCCTCGAGTTTTTTCTTTGTGTTGAGCTACTGTCAGTTCTAGTCAGTATTGAACAGTGTCAAAATGAAGGGCCAAAGTGGCAAAATTCTGACAAATGCATTATTTTACTCAATGCAAAAAAGGACCACTTTATTGCAAAGAGTCCGATAACTCGAAAGAATAAAGAGCAAAAATTGCACGTCTCGGATTGTGAAAACTTGTTAATCATGTTAGCAGCCATCATTCTATTTGCCATGCTTGTCTTCCATGCAAATATAGAGGCAGGTCTCGGATAATCTCTTTAGGAATTTCTTACTCTTTCTCTTTAGGGTTCTTATTTTTATTTTCTTTCTTCTTAACATGTCTATCATTTTCGTTTCCAGCTCTTGCATTGGCACAATTCAAGCCGGCTGTGAATGATCCTCTCAATAGGCTAGAAAGCTGAGGCATCTCTTTTGTTAACACCTATAATTCGTTTCACAGTTAATTGTAATATTGAAGGTTATGTGATAAACCTGTAAGTTCATTGCCAGACAATTGAGTTCAGACAGCAAATAGAATGGGGTAATTTTACTGAAATGGATTTTAGATGTATTTGCATTCAAAATATATGGGGTTAATTTGGCTAATCTACTGAAATGTTGTCGTCTATATGAAATGGTGCGGGTTGGAATGTTTGAATCCTTGTGTGGGAGCAACTTGTCTTTGTGTTGGATTGTGCATTTTTTTGAACTTGTTTTTGTATCGAATTCTACGTTTTCTTGAATGGCACACAAACAATCCTTGTGCTACAATTCAGTAGTTTACATAAAGATGCATTTTCATTGAATTAAGGTAGCATTTTGACCAACCGATTCTAGTTAATCGAAATATTGTGTTTTTACCCTCCTATTCCGTTTGTTGCCCTATTCGGAATCAATCCCCATCTTTGATGAGATCCCCGAGCTTCACGTCAGTCATTGGACAGGGGTCCTCGCATGTTACGGTGTCTCATTTTTAGTGTCCTTTTGTCCACCCAAATTAGCACTATTTTTTAGTATTATGGGAAAAGGGAAATTCAAAATTAACGAGAATATCGGGGGGTGGTTGATTCCCCCTTTCTCGAGGGAGAGAGATCTCGTTTCTTTCTTTCCATCCATTTTTTGTTCAGGCTTCTTGTGATCCAATGACTAATGATGAAGACAGGAGGCGGAAATGGCATTTGCAGAAGCAACGACAAAGAGCAAGCAAGATGAGGCAACAATTATCAAATGAAAATTTAGATTGGAGTATTGAGCACTCAAAAAAGCAATTGCAACATGCAGCCTCCATAATCACAAAAACGTTTTTAAATTTGATAGGTTCGATGTCTACAGAGCAGAAGAAAGAAGTATGGCATCTAGTGGAGAACAACAAAGTTATGCAGGTTGCAGTGTCTGATCAGGAAAAGGTTGTTCACAGTGAAATTGTCGGTAGCATCCAAGAAACCATACAGCATGTGAAGGGAGTGGAGTCCAATGACAAATTAGCAGCAAAAAGAGCGGCATTAGTCATGGCACTTGGGAAGGTCAGGCATGGCAGCAAAAGATTAACTGCCAAGGCTTTAGGAATTCATCCAAGGAATTGTTCCAGAGCTAAGAAGCACAGTGTTGCAATTAGTAATAAAAATGCATTGTGGGCTCTTGGGGGAAGGAAGAAGAGAAAGGATTCCCTGAGCCAAGAAGTGATTGAAAAGGTTGTGGATTATTGGACAAACTACACCAGAGTTTCGCCTAACTTCAAGGACGTCAGATCTGGTAGAGGAAAGCATCCTAAGCATCCAACACATTACCTTGATGTGAGCCAGGTATACTATCTGTAGATCAATTTTTTACTAAGTCTTTTTCACGTTTACTAATACTAATATTTTTTATAAGTTTTGAAGTATTGATTCTAATATGATCTGTTAATGGAATTAAAGTGCACGTTCTTCTCGTGGTAGCAAGTTTTAGTGCTATTGATGGTTGATAATGGATCATTTTTTGATATAGTGCTAAGGTTTCTCACATTTATAATGTTGGTGCCATGTTTAGTAATTGTGTTGATGTTAGTGCGACTGTAGTGATTTTGTAAATGACAGTGCTAATATTACTAATTTCGTTAATGTTGGTGTCAGTGTTAGTAATTTTGTCAATGTTAGCACTAAACTTACAGTTAGTGAAGCACCACCTACCACTACAGATTAGCAATGCTTTCATCCCAATGTCCTAGCACTGGTTAGTGGTTTGGTTTGCTAAGGGTTATGTTGTAATGCTAATGGAATCAGTAATTAGTTCTAAGTTGCTATTCATTCGCAGTTGTTTTTTCTAGTGGTATTAGCATTAGCATTTACTAAGTAGTTTTCTATTCTTATTCTGTAGACAGAATTCTTCACTAGTTTCAAGCAAGACAATCCAGATGTTCAAATTAACCAGAGAGCCTTCGAGAAATTAAAGCCTTACTTTGTTGTAAAGCTATCTGAATTCAATACTTGTTGTTGCGTCTATCATGAGAGGATGTCAATGCTGAGGGAAGGGGTGAAGAACATGAGGAAAAAGTCCATGGTGCACGGTGCAGATTGCACCCGTGAGTGCAAGATATGTGACCACATGGCAAGCCAAGTAGGGTGCAATGCAGCAAAACATGTTTGGCAGTCTAACAGTGACATGTGGAGAAGCATGGTTTGCCTAAAGCCTGAAGGTAAGAGGAGTGGCACAATGAAGAATGCTTGTCAGGTACTTGCAGCAAATGTGGTGTGGACAAAATGGAAAGGTGTCCAAAAGAAGAAACAAAGGACAGTACCTCAAAAATCACTTGGGAGAACATAGACTACATTGAAATTGGTAAGGATAAAAATGGCAAACCCAAAAAAAGAATTGAGCATCAATATTTACAGACTTCACCCAATGTTTTGATGGAAATCTTCAGATCTAAAGCAAAAGAGTTTGGGACACATAGTTTCAGGTATAAATGGCAGCAAGCCATGTTTAGACAACTACTGAACAGGTTTGCTGTTGATACTATCGTATCAGTGGTTGACTTTGCAGAGAATTACTCTTTCAAGGAGCAGAATGAAGTCTAATCCAAGCATTGGTATAATGAGCAGATCACTATTCTTGTGCCCCTCACATATAGAAGGGATCCTGAGATACAAGAAATGATCAAGGAAGAACATTTTTATATATCTGATGATGATTCTTTGTTTGTGTAGCATTGCTTTCTCTTACACAATCATTGGATGCAAGAGAAGGAAATCACTTTGAAGAAGCATTATGTCTTCTCAGATGGTGCAGCCTCACAATTCAAAGGTAAAAAATCATTTTACTTTGATGCTAGATTCAAATCTTCAACAGGTTTAGACATGATGTGGAACTTTTGGTGCTCTAGCCATGGGAAGGGAGAACATGATGGTGCAAGAGCAGTAATAAAGAGGGCTTTGAGAGCAGCACAGTTGAAGGGCAACAAGATGACCAATGCACACGAGGTGGTGGAATGGCTA
Organism: Isoetes taiwanensis; assembly: GCA_021234155.1. Taxonomy (NCBI): domain Eukaryota; kingdom Viridiplantae; phylum Streptophyta; class Lycopodiopsida; order Isoetales; family Isoetaceae; genus Isoetes; species Isoetes taiwanensis. The sequence continues at coordinate 897,557 of JAJEKV010000137.1, forward strand.
AAAGCAGTATGTGTCAACAGAGCACCCACAACATATAAAAAAAGGATTCAAAGAAGAACTTTTTGGGAGGTTGAAATAGGACAAGTGGACAGAAAAAATCCGTGGGAAGCACGTCCTATTGAAGGATCTAGAAACCTTCATTGTTTCCATGGGTGTTCAAATCACATGACACATTTTACAGGTCGAAACCTCTCTTGCTTTTGCACAGATTGTTTAGATTTGAATTGGAAATCTTGCCCCAATGCATCATATATTAAGAAGTTTGAACTAGTTGTGGTACAGCCCATCAAAGCTATTATTGAAGAAGAAGTACATGATGAAGGAGAAAAAACATATATTGGCAGCGCTGACTTATGTAGCATGCAAGTATCTATAAGTGATGTCTTTGCAGTGGTGGCTCCAAATAACAATCACGAGAATGTGAAGTTCTACCTTATCCTATGTACCAAAGCTAAGTACTTGGTGTTAGAAGACTTTGTAGATATGCAAGGGTAGAAGTTTGTGAAAGGGGATGAGATCATAGAAGGGACATACTATGAGAAGTTGGTGAATTATAAATCCAGCTACAAGTTTTGTAGAGAATAAAGCAATTGTTTATGCCACTCAAGTTGCAAAGAACAAAGTCAGATTGGTTCAAGCAAAGCACGTTGTTAAGCGGGGAGTGGTTTACACTCTAAGTGCCAAAGAAGAACAAGGTATTCTAAAGAGGCTTCCCACGTTGTTGGAATAGTGGAAAGAGCAATTGTGTAAAGGGTACTGTATCAGTACTTTTATGAATATAAAGAAGTTTCCATATTTTACATTCTCATTTTTTATGCTTCAGTTACAGAATTTTGTACTTCCAAATTTCAATCAATTTCAATTGTTGGTGTTTCATACTATTTTAAATTCTTTGGTATCTGACATTGTATTTGAGGCCAATTTACAATGTAAAACATCTAAGTACAAGGTATAACAAAACCAATTTACAAGGTAAAACATGTAAGTACAACAGAATTAGAAAAAGGCACAAGGCACAAATTTACACAAGGCACAACAAAACCACAAATTTACAGAAAGGTACAAGGCCATCATCCACATTAAAGAAGGCACTAAGGCCTGGATTACAGAAGGCACAAGGCCTGGATTACAGTCGGTACAAGGCCATTACAATTAAAGGCACTAAGGCACTGGGTTAAATAAAAGGCACAAGGCACGGATTGCCTGAAGGTACAAGGCCTATAGCATGTGTTTTTCAAAAAATTACAAAAGGTAGAACAAAACCAATTGATTAAAACATGTAACAAAACCAGAAATTTCTGAGGAAGGCACAAGGCCATGATCTATTAAAGAAGGCTCTAAGGCATGTATTACAGAAGGGTCGGCACAAGGCCATTACAATCAAAGGCACTAAGGCCCGTTTCACAGAAGGGTCAGCACAAGGCCATTACAATGAAAGGCACTAAGGCCTATAGCATCTGTTTTTCAAAAAATTACAAAGGCACAAAAGGCCTGTTTCAGAAGAACTTATAATCAAAAAAAAAAAAAAACAAAAGCTATAAACAAAAAAAGGTCTTCAGGTCCTCATGGTCTTCCAGGGTCTTCAGGAGCTTCATGCCTCATCTGCAAGAAAAATTCAGAAAGTTAGAAAGCTCTATCATTGAAAGAAAGCAAAAATGAAAAGCATGCGACTTACTCCTGGAGCCAATGAAATTCAAAAAAAAATCTTCACTTCCTCAGGGTAGGGTCTTCTTCTTCGCTGGTTCCCAAAAATTCGCCCCAGACCTCATCTTCTGAATCAAAAGGCTGCAGCTCGGAAGAATCCACCTCTGAAGAATCCACCTCGGAAGAATTCACCTCAGAAGAAAGCTCAGAAGAAGTGGAAGTCAGAGCTGCTGGAATCATAGCAGGTATCCTGAGAAGGCTCGAGGCTTTCTACAAAATTGGTTTGGCAAAAATCTTGGAGGTCTTCTTTAGGCTCTTCAACCGGAATTAGCCTACCTATTCCATATCTCGCGAAGAGTTCTGGCAAAGGTAGGGAAATCAATTCCCGGCGTTTGGAAGGGACATGGGCAGGGGAAGCAGCGCGGGAGCGGCAGCGCTTTGGCATTCTGTTGGGAGAATTGGACGATGCTTCTCCCTCACGACCATATAAAGGCTGGCGTGAAATAAATTTCGTAGGCTACGATTTTAGGATTTTTATACCATTAGTATTTTAATCGTAATGATTTAGTAGGATAGGAAGTGAAATGTAATTACTTTGAAATGACCATAATTTTATTTTCTAAAACATTAAAAAAATATATATATATCTATCCTGAAATGGCCATTCTTTTTTGGACACCAATCATCTTATGTTGGCTTGGCACTTGTTTAGTAATTGTAATTGTAATTAGTTAGTGTAAATTGCCTGTTGACTTCAAAATTGTTGACTTAAGCTTCACCAAACATGTTGGTCAATGAAAGTCAAACATTTGCTTGGGGGTCAAAATTATTGACTTACGCTTTACCGAATGCTTGGGGGTGATTCACACTTGTTGACTTGAAAATTGTTGACTCGCTTTACCAAACATGTTGGTCAATGAAAGTCAAACTTTAGCTTAGGGGTGATTCATACTTGTTGACTTGAAAATTGTTGACTTACGCTTTACCAAACATGTTGGTCAATTGCTTGGGGGTGATTCACACTTGTTGACTTGAAAATTGTTGTCTTACACAATATGCCTTAACATAATGCATAGAATAGCATAGGTCAAAATTGTTGACTTACGCTTTACCAAATGCTTGGGGGTGATTCACACTTGTTGACTTGAAAATTGTTGACTCACGCTTTACCAAACATGTTGGTCAATGAAAGTCAAACTTTAGCTTAGGGGTGATTCATACTTGTTGATTTTGAAAATTGTTGACTTACGCTTTATCAAACATGTTGGTCAATAGAAGTCAAACATTTGCTGCGGGTGATTCACACTTGTTGACTTGAAGTTGGAGAAGAAGCTGCATAAGAAGTTGCAGATGTAATTTTATCCTGATGTATTGATACTGCTTAAAGTGAATACTATTGTCCTGTTTAAGACTATTACTGCACCAATTTTTTCGTTAGGTGCAGTGATTTTTTGAAATACTATTTTCATGATTGTAACATCTGTTATATAAATTTAGTAAACCTTGATATCAAATCAAACTGTTATCTGTGTTCATGTTCAATCTGTTAGGAATGTTAGATAACATGTTCAATTTGTTATGAATCTATTCAATACAATGTTGATTATCCACGGTTGCTTGCTATACAATCCCCACAACTTGACTATTTTGAGGTTTTTAAAAGGTTTGTGAGAGGGGTATCTTGTCTTTGATATATACTAGTATTCCTTGTGTTGATATCATGTTCAATCTGTTATAAATCTCTTATGTATGAATGTTACAAGTCCAATTCATACACAATTTCAATTCAAACACACTTCCATTTCAATTTCAATTCACACACAATTCAATTTTAATCTCAATACAAACAATGGTTAAAATTTCATTACAAATCAATGGTTAAAATTTCAATACAAATCAATACAAATTAATCTCAATACAAATCAATGGTCAAAATTTGATTGCAAGCATTGAAAAGTATATTACAATGGTTTGTAACAATGGTTACAATCATAGAATGGTATAAAATTTACAATTAAAAGGAACAACTAGTCTCTTCTCTAGAGTTTCTTGTTCTTCTTGTTGGATTCAGCTCACTTGATGTAGGTTCATCTGAGTTTTGAGCTATTAATGCAATCGCTTTTATGGCAAAATTTGTCCAATATTTGGTTATGTGTATCGGCGGATCAAAAGCGGTTACCACTAATCTTGCTCAACTCAAAACAAACAGAAGTAACCAAATGACTATAAACATTACACTCTGGTTCATTTACCAGTAACTCATATCTGCTGCCCCCTAAGAACTTGTAGAATAATCCAGTAACAACTACCTCATTTCTGGCAAACTTTTGACCCCATGGATCTTTGAATGTCTTCTCCACGACATCTTTCACCTTCGTGCACTTGAGCACATAAAAGTCCATGTTCTCCTTATTGTCTGGCTCTGCAACTACAGAAAAATTATCTCCAACTGCAAAAATGTCAGACTTCCATTGAGGATCACCTTCAAAAATAGGGCCATCCACAACATCTTCCACATAATCAGCACTTAGTCTTAGCTCAAAGTATTGCCATGTACCCATTCTACCTTTCTTAGAGCACTTGCCATGTTTGCATAACCAACAATTATGACAGAAACAACTGTAATCCATATGAGCAACTTGTGTAGGATCTGTAGCTTGAATTGGCTTGATGAAATGGAACTTGCTTGAACCAGAAAGTGTAGCACAATCATATCTCTCTGACCTATCAACCTCGTCTACTCCAATTTTCCAAGAAAACCTGTATAAGAAAGAAAGCAGTATTTCAGCATACACTAACAGTTACAAACCAGTATTTCAGCATACTTGAATCTGTCTTTGCCCTCGATTGTGGAGTTGTCCCTGAAATGCTTGAACAGGAAAACTACTGCATCGTGTGCATTCCTGAGTGGTACTGATCCTCTTTTCAACATCTCATGTGTAAGAGCTCGTTTAATGACAGCTCCAGCACCATCATGTTCACCTGTTCCATTAACTGTCAGTAAAAAAAACACAAATTAAAACTACAAATACATTGACAAAGAATATAGTTACCTTTGCCATGATAGAAAGCAAAGTAATTCCAATTTATTGGAATGCCATTCGTATGGTAGTTCCTACCAAGGAAATAAAAGGTCCTTGCTCCTTTGAATTGATGGAAGCATCCATCAGACCACATGATGTGTTTGTTATACTTTACAACCCTGTTTGTCAAAAAATGCATGATGCTTATTCAAACAATACTGCACATACAAGGTATATCATGGTCCCTGTCATCTGATATGTAGAAATGAGTCTCCTTTATAATTCTTCTCTCATTCTCATCCAAACTTGGATCACCTGACAATGTTGCATGTCTATATGTAATATGTACTAAAATTGTGCATTGATCATTCTTCCAGTGTAGACTCTGTATCTCTTGCTAAATCTTAAAAGTATAATTCTCAGCAAAATCTATGACATAAACTATGGTGTCCTATGGAAATGTTGCCAAACACTCCCTGAATTGTTTGGCCTACCATCTCCCCTCATAATTATGTGCTATAAAATTCTTTTAAAACTTTCTTGGCTTCCTAGATGATCCACAGTAGTTGTGCATTTGTAAACCAGTTTGGTAACTGGTTTATTAGATATCTTGTACTCTCCCTCGCCATCAGGCTTAAGTTCTCCTATGGGTTCAAGTACCTGCAATGGTAATGACAGATCAATGTGATATAACTTGGGATTAAAAAAAGCTGAATTCTTACCTTGTCATAGGTCTTCCATTCAATATTGTGTCTTAGAATGTATTTCAATTCATTTGGACAAGTTGGTAACTTTGCAGGTCCACAATTCTTGCGCTTGAGAGTCAAGCAGGTCATGTGCATACCACTCTTGTTTCATCATCCCTTGGACAAACTAGTGATCTCCAAAGCTCATTAGTAAAAGAATATGTACATTTATTTGCCATGCAAGTTGGGCGGGGCCACAAACCACACATGTGCACTTGCAGCTAGCTCCATGTAATTTTTCATCATGCCTAACCTTATTTATTGCTTGCCTAGTGAAATATGTTTTCATGTGATACACAATACAGCAAGTTTCTCTATCACTAGCCTTCCTTACATATGGCGGTTTGAGCATGAAACATCGAAAAAAGACAACTCAAACTTGGGATATTCAGGTAGTAAAACACTTATAGAAAGTAATGCAAGGGCAAGTTCACAAATTACAAAAAAGAATTTAAAAAGGCAACAGAAAATCAATATAGAAACACTTGCTTGAGTTTCCTCTAGAAAATGCAAGGGATGCATTATGTTCACTCCTTTGCCTAGTCTGATCTTCATCACATGTTTTTTGCAAGGTGACACTCTAATGTTGTTCCTCCAAAGTCAACCACAAGTTTCCTCTCGATCATAAGAAAGCTTGTCGCCGAAAGTGCTTTTCTTAAACATTGACCATGGTCCTTCCCCATGTTGTGACAAGTCTTCTCTTAATAGCAAGCAGAGACAATTCTTCTATTAGGGTTTAGTTGCTTTGCATAGGCCCTTCTATTTGTGTCGGCGTATTGAGAGTAAGCCATGGCAGCACTTCTTGCTCTCCATGCATCTGTATCCTTTGCATATTTGTGGGCTGCAAATGAATCCTTCAAGTTGTCCACTATAGCTTTCATTGTTTTGAATTCTTTGGTGGTTTGAACACCTAGACTAGGCAACTATTTGGTTGCCTCCCTTAAAATATCTTCCCTATCTTTTTCACTAGCATTCCTATAAATATTAGTAACAAGTTTGCCAATATTCTTTGACAATATTTTCTTTTTGTTTGTGCTAAAATCACCGTTCAGTTTGGCTTTTGCATCAGCTGCAGCCTCCCTTTCTCTCTCTCTTTATCTTTCTTTTCTTCTTTGTTCAGCTCTGTTCTTCCTAAAAAGAACACCTAAAGAAGCTAACAAAAGTTAATCCTGTAAAGGATACAGAATAAACAATTGGAGATAAAACTTGACTTACCTTCAATATCCATTGGAGCATATGTCTCATTTTGAATGAATTCACCATGTGCCTTCTCTGTCATAAAATCAGTTTGTGTTTCTTCATAACAAAATTCAGCACCAATATCTGAAAAGATAAATAAAAAACTAAGGTTATACATGAAGTCTCTATTTAGACAAGCAAACAACAATAAAAAAAATCCTGAATTACCTAGATCCTCTTCTTCAGCATTTGTGTCATTCTGTACAACATGAGCATGTGCTTCTTGACAGGAGCATCCACCACCTGAAATGAAAGTAGTACATTCAATATCATTGCAAAATTCATTGGTTATTACAGTACTAAACAAGCACTAACGACATACCTTCATATCTGTTTTCATGTTGAACATCTTCTGTTTTTGTTCCATCAAGGACAACAGCAGGTTCGTCTTCTCCTATTAAGGCACAACAAAGTGTCAGGGCGATTAAGAGCGGGCAATAAGCATCGACATACCTCTACCGGGAATCATCTTGTCATCAAAATTCTTCTTTGAAACTAAGGCAGCACTCCATAAATCTTTCGGATTGCTGCTTAAATTGTTGCAACCCTGATAGAATTGGGCCAGGATCAAATTGCACTCGGTTCTTGGCCAAGAAACATAGGAAGGCGGAATTCCAGTCCATAGTGGAGAGATGGATGAACTGCAAGAAATTTCGCAAGAACATGAGACTACACTGCCATTTCCCATTTCTATAATATGCCTTAACATAATGCATAGAATAGCATAGGTCAAAATTGTTGACTTACGATTTACTAAACACGTTGTACACAATATGCCTTAACATAATCCATTCAATAGCATAGGTCAAAGTTGTTGACTTACGCTTTACCAAATGCTTGGGGTGGTTCATACTTGTGGACTTGAAAATTGTTGACTTACGCTTTACCAAACATGTTGGTCAATGACAGTCAAACTTTTGCTTAGGGGTGATTCACACTTGTTGACTTGAAAATTGTTGACTCACGCTTTACCAAACATTTTGTACACAATATGCCTTAACATAATCCATTCATTTGGCATTTGTTGATTTGGCAATTGTTGATTTGGTAACATGTGGAACATTGAATGCATGTGGGATATTTGAGCCCATTACTAAAAAAAAGGGTGGACGAGGATCACATTTTGAAAGGTCACGACACTCTGGCCTGTAACTAAAGATTACAAGCTAGAGAGCCATAGCCTTTCATCATCTAATCTCTATCCACACTCTTCAATGAAGCAGCAAAAAACTGTTTATATATGCGCACGAATTTTGTAATATATGCATGTGGGATATTGCTAACTTTGTGTTAGGTTTGTGTTAATTTTGGGGTTGCTCTTTTGATCATATGGGATATTTTGTGGCCAAAGCATGCGGGATATTTGAGCCCATTATAACGGAAACTGCATACCAGAGAATTATAAAGTTCTTTAAACGTTTGTGGTGTTGATAAACACCAAATTACAATAAAAAGGGATCTAATATTAAAAAAAAATATACAACAGTTTAGGACAAGTCCATGGTCTTTAGTACCTCCAACACTTTTGTGCTTTTTTCATCATACTGATTTCGAAAATGCACAGACCTCTGTACATAAGCAATTACGTTCACTTCTGTTATTAGCTTCTCTAAGTAAGGTACCATAGTCTTCAACAGGTAATCACCGTCATTTATGTCAGGCATGAAGGACCTTGGTGTGATGCAGGAATCTGCATTATTCTTAAAATTCACGTACCTGTAAGGATCAATCAGCAAAGTTATCCTCATGCTAAATTCTGGACATTTCTCATAAACTTTTGTGAGTTTTTTGATGTAGCAAGAAGTTCCTCCATTCATATTCAAAGGATGCACCATCCATTTGAAAAGAAACTTATCCACTAAGGACTGAGGAATGAAAGACCTCAGGCAGCTAATCACTGAGTGATTGGAAGACCATATACCAACAGTAAAATGTTCGGTGACGAAATGCATGAACTGCACTGACCCTGTCCTGACAGCAAGAACCTCTTTTCTTGATGGAAGAAGTTGGACACCTTCCACCACATCAGGTACTGCTTTAGCCTTTTTGAAAACTTTGTACAGGAAATCCTCTGGCTCAATAACCAAAAGCTTCTTGCCAACAACACTAGCACTGTGCAGTGACAACTATTAGAGAAATTATATCAGTACAACAGGCAGAAAAAAAACACACTAGAATCACCTTAGTTTCTTAGTTATTGATTTGGGTGGAGCTCGTTTGCTGGAGGAAACCTGCTTGGAATTATTCTTAGAAGGAGATTCTCCAATTGGTGCCAAATCAGTTTCTTCCTCTATGATTGTCTTCTCCACAATATCAGCATGTTTGTCCAAATTGGAAACATAATCATCTATATTCTTCAACACTGCTTCACATTCTTCATCTATTACTTGCACAGCATTGTCTTCAATTCTGTTAGAAATGTCAACTATAGAGTTTGAAATATCCAAACTTGAGCCTGCATCATTCAAATTATCAAACTAAATAAGTACTTATAGAAGAAAAATCCAAAGTAGTTATACTTCACAAGAATAACTTACTTTTCAGTCTTTTACAACTATTACTTTGTTCAGCATTGTCTCTCTTCAAGTTTGGGCTTGTGGAAGATAATAAAGTGCAATCTTCAATGGATTACATAATTATATCAGGCTCCTCCAAGTCAGCAGGTGTGCTTAATGATGGATCTTGACTCTTTTCAATGGGTCGTACTGCACTATAATTGGGAGCAGATTCCATTGCAGATCTACATGGAAGTCTAATGGACCTGAACCAATTATGAGGCATCTGGCTCTCACAAGAGGGACAAGTTGATCTCTTTGAGAAACATATGTAAGTGCAAATTGGATGAAAATTGTGCATGTAATATGCAACAATGGTTGAGAGATAAAGTGGGTCATAGGTATATATACAGAAAGAACAACTTTGTAATCTTGCAAATGCGACGGTAGAGCATTTTGTATGTTCCAAAAATGGTAGGTTGAGTTGCAGTCCAGACATCTTATTTAGAGATGAAGCTATTTCTTTCAACTTCTCCAGCCTTGGTTGGAGTCTATGTTCCATTAGGATTTTTTTGAGATTAAAAAAGGGCCTTCAAAACATGCCAACTAAGCCAAATGAAGATAAATGAACTACCAATCAGAAATTAGAGTCTGTGGTGGGTCAACAAAAGCAAATTATAACTAACTCACTGGATCACATTTTCTAGTATAATATTGATAGAAAAGTCCAAATGAGTTCTCGTTTAGTGCAATAGATAGATCTCATTGAGATCTTTCCAATCTTAGGTGCTTTGCACATATTTTAACCACTTATGATTGTCAAAACTCCAAAAAATATGGTTTTTACCATTTTTTACTATCCTACAGGGCTAAAAGATATGCAAACCACCCAAGATTGGAAAGATCTCAATGAGATCTATCTATTGAACAAACAAGAGCTCATTTGGACTTTTCTATCAACACTTATGCTAGAAAATGTGATCAAAGGAGTTAGTTATAACTGCTTTTTTTGACCGGATTACCGATTCTATTTTCTCGATTAGTAGTTCATATAGCTTTAGTCGGCAGTTCTTAGAAGGCCCTTTTATGATCTCAAAAATCCCTAATGTTCGATCTTCACTTTGTTTAAAAATAAAAGAATGATGAAGCGAGAAAGAAAAAAGTATTGAGCACTATGTAATTGCAAAGGTCATTAGCAATTACCCCTTTGTGAATTTTCTCCATACTCTTGTATCTTTGTTGTTGTCGCCTCAAAAGTTCCTTTTTCTTTGAAACCGGCATTGATGACAAGAATATAATGATACTAGAGTGCTCACACCGGCCTTTCTTTGCTTCAATTTCTTTGTTTTGCGGCATCCACCTCATAACCGCACTTCTTGCACAACTTCCTTTTTCCTTCATTTCACTTGGTTTGCACTTTTTAACTCTAACATTCAAGTCATCCTTACGCTTATCTAACTTCGGCAATCAAGGAGTTGATGTGAGAATAGTCCACAACACAACCAACAACATTTGTATGAGGAAATAAGGACTCATACTCATCTTCTTTCTCAACCTTATTTTGTAACACTTTTCTTCGTTTTAACCATAAATGACTGCCAGTTAATCTTTTGTCCTCTCACATGCAAAGTGAATGCTCGTGCAAAAAACTTCCCAATCTCTCCAACACAAACATCAGTTCTTTGGTAACATCTTCTGTAGATGTTCATAAACTGATCCACAAATAGTGGATTCATTCGACTAAACTTATAAATTTGCTTGGTACCCACTAGTTTTACACAGCCAAATATTTTGTTTATCTCATCTTCAGCCACATCTGCCTTTCTTACATCACGAAGAGGTCATGCCCTCGAAGGCAAAACACAGATGTGTCAAACATCCTCCTTGCTTCCTCTTCGTCTATGGTCACCATAGTTGGGCCGACCTACCGACCTAGCCAATCTGCCGACCTAGGTGGGAGAAGGCCGACCTAGGTGGGGGGGATTCTTTGCCGACCTACTGACCTATTATTCCAAAATTCAAGCTTTTATTTTCCTGCAGATAATTTACAAACAACATGTAATACATCTTCAGGAACCACTAATTCTGAATAAATAGCAAATAAAGAGAAGACTAGACCTTGAACAACTTAGAAACAGCCAAATTATAATTCAAAGAAATAAAAACTATTCAATTCTTAAATTACCTCTTCTAATCCATTGATTCAAGTTTCGTCCCTAGAGCAGAACCAATAGCAACAAAGATCTTGGTTTGTGTGGATTAACGTCTTGCAAATAGTGTCCACTGCTTATGTTTTACACAATCTGAAATCTGAGAGTAAATTTCTGTGATTAGTAGACCAAGCAATATAATCATGAATATTCACCAAATATAATTATTGAACAAATCATTTAACCCAGCAGTTTCATCATGATAATGGGTACTATAGTCTTTCTACATGTGTAAACAGTATAGGAAAATAGAGGATTCGAGGGAAAACAGAGGATTAGCTAGAGACAAAATATTTGTTGTAGATGAACACTTACTTAGGCTAGTGCAGGTTCTACTGCGGTAGTGCATGGAATCTACTCGAGAGGCAAAGGGCAAAACCTTTGAGCCTGCGCCTACATTCTTAGCTAAGTTATAAATAAATCATCCCTAAGAGGAAATCTATCAAAAACTTGACATTAAACCGACCCTGCTTTGTTAAAAAAAAAAAAGAGGCCGATGAGGCAAAGTGTTGCGGGCCGCGAGAAGAAATCATGGTCATTGCCAAGAGGTCGATGCCTTGCTCGCCTCTGCAAACTTGGTCGATGCTCTGCTCTGTAGCATGCGAGAGGATAAGAAAGGGCGTGAGTATAAGAAATGGCGGTAGCCCGGATAAGAAAGGGAACAGCGAGTATTTTTCCTTTGTATTCGGTTTAGAAACAAAAATATCATGGAAGCAAGCTTACGATGGCGACTCACACCGTGATTTGGCCATCCTTGCACTAAAATAGAGAGTTGAGTCACGGGGAAAGGATTTGGCTGTGCCTTTTTGCTCCAAAATCCTCTGTTTCGGCATTCTTGGCGCCCAGGGGATGCAACAATCAAAAAGGGGGGGAAAACATTTTTGGTCGTTTTGACCCAAACGACCCACGGTCGGATTAGTCCGACTCCGACCTAGGTCGGAATAGCTCAGAATTTAGGGCCGACCCCCAACTATGATGGTCACTTTAGGTTGAGTTTTCTTTGTTGCCATTCTATCCCTGCAACAACTTTGAAATTATATATCAGTGGAAGTTCTTCATTGTATCTGCAAAAAACTAAACCAATCCAAATCATAGCATTAAGTATCCTGAATAGTACTAACTTTAAGAGCTTAGCAATGAACTGCTACTTTTTCCAAATAATTACTAATTGTCATCAACACCAATTACCTTGAGCCCCATCATGCGCAAAAAATAGCAAATGCTTAGCATGTCATGCTAAATAGCTGCTAACTCTTTCTAACTTAGCACTGAAATTCATCTTCTTAGCAACCGCCGCTAATAACAATTTTAGCCTGCAAGTGTAGCACAAAATTTGCGTTGTTAATATAACCTGCTACTTAGCAAATGTTGCCTGCAAACATAGAACGAAATCACTAAGTAACTCGTACACAGCACATACTAACTAGCAAGTACTGCCTGCGAAACATAGTACCAATATAACCTGTTAGTGGGGTGGCATATGATTCTGATGATGAATTCTCCACTCTTTCCAAAAGGGAGCAAGAAGACATGCTCATTCCGCTAAAGCAGGAAATGATCCATGCTTCAGCCATCAAAAAAGTTCTTAACAGGCCGGATGCATGGAGGCATAACAACCTGAGACAGTACTTCATGAACCTATATCATAAATGGGAACAGAAACGAGAAGCTCATGTGTTAGTGTTGCTGGATTTTACTAACTATCCAGCAGATAAACTTGACCGGCTGCTGAATATGTTTGGCAGAAGAAGAGTTACAAATCTCACAATGCAGGATTTGATTGATGCTCAGTAAACTTAAGGTTTCCTTAATTCCTCTAAACTATTGCTATATTTTGGATGCATTTTGACAAAGTTAGAGGTTCGGGGAGTCTAGTTGACCCGATTTTTCTACATACTTCATTTTATAAGAAGTATGAAGTGAACTCTGAATTATCTATATTAAGTATACCTTCATGGTATGCTACATGATGTAATTCGATCTATGAATACTAAGTTCCACCTTGCCTCAAAAAAAAAAAAATAATAATAATAATAATTTGCTAAGCGATTGTCGCAAAACATAGTACCAAATGCTTAACTTCGTTAGCATCAACTATTGAACTTGCACAACCAAATATTCTGCTTTGTACTTTTCAAAATTTGATGCCAAGCCCAAAAAATTCTAGCTTGAAACATCACACTAATAAAAAGATGAATCAAAGCAAGATGGAATGCAATCCTCCACACCTGCTACATTCCTTTGTCTTCAATATAGAAGCATGAAATATAATAGAATGGAATCATTTCCACATTATTTAACATTCCCAAAGATTTGTTAACAAAGATTAGATGCTTACCACTAAAACAACTTTTCTTGAGTCTGAGAAATTGTTCAGATGAGCAATTTGATCCGAGCTCTTTACCAAGCAGGGTAATGGGATCTCAATTGTCGGGCAATCGATTGTTTAGAATGGTACAAATAATCGAATTCGATAATTACTGCTGTGGAAGCAGCACAGTCACAGCAATTCAGTTAACACCCCGTTAATTAGCGCTATTATTTAGGGCTAAAAATGGCATCATTTATGCCACCCGTAGCGTGCGAGGACCCACAGTTATACCCAAACAATGATATTCCGGGGGAGAATGCACCTAAAATGGAATATTTTGAGCTATCACATGAGAACGTGAACTCTGGGGCTCGATAGCGTAGGTCTTCTTGTTCCAAATCAGAGTTCATTTATTCGCCATTCCTTTTCTAGGTGTTCATGGAATTGTTATGGCGGTGAATCCATTCCTGGGGCTTGTTCACACTGCATGTCACACTATCGGAGCTGGCCATATGGTGAACTGGCCAGCACGGCATGTCAGAGACCTCGATGTCGACTCATCACATCCTCCCTTTTCCGGGTAAGGTTTGATAATTCTACAGCCAAATCTTACCCCGTGGAAAACATTCAATGGCTTCGTAATCCAAACATCAATTTCCAGTGTTTTTTCCCCCCATCTCCCTGGCCTCAACACGATTTCCCTCCTGAGAACCATACGTGAGGGTTTCCCCACATATGGCTCGAGTTTGGTGGCCCGGTCAGTCTTGGTGGAGCAGGTACATTCCATGATAACCATATGCAGCACGAATACAAGATTGCAGTACAAATGAGTAACCTTAAATGGACAATTTCCTGGCCTAAGAGACTTGACTACACATTTGTATTGCAATATTGTGCTCTATATTTATTAAAGTCTTGTTATTAATTGTACATGATCAAAATTATTAGGCAGGATGTGGCCTCATTTATTTGCTCTGAAACTAGATAATGAGCTTAAGATCTTGGCCTGACCATAGCATTGAGCTCTTTAAAGATCTTAAATTGTCTCAAGTTATTTTGAGATTCGAGATGGACTTATGTTCTGCAATGGGTTTTTATATGTTGATGGTGTTTTTTGGCTTCGGGTTCTTCAGGCTTGTCATGTTTCACCTATAGCTGGACATTCTGGAATAGCCGAACTCTTGAACTTATTAGTCCGTCTCGGCTCCGCCATTCTGCTGAAGCTTTTGTTCGATCATGTGACAGTTTGATGTTGAGCGAAGGCTCTGAGACATCTTCCTCATGATCTTCTTCAGCCTTTACAATTTTCAACTGGACCTTGGAGGGGCATTTCTGTGGATTTTATTTGGGTGCTACCACTCTATCAAGGTCAGGATGCCATCATGGTCGTGCTGATTGATTCTCTAAGATGGCTCGTTTCATTCCTTACAACGTCGCCATCACCAATGAGGGCTTTTTTTTGTGAAGTAGTTAGACTCCATGGATTGTCAGACATCATTATTAGTGATCCTGGACCTCAGTTCGTCGCAAGTTTTTGAAAGAGAATCTTGGAGCTATTGCATGTCGGATGCTTGTTGACTTTCGGCCATCATCCAGAAATTAATGGAGCAGGAAGAGCTAGCTAATCAGCCTTTGAAACAATATTTGAGATTCTTTATCAATTACCACCAGGATAATTGAGTCAATTGGATTCCATTAGCTGAGTTTGCCTATAATAACTCAATATATGTTTCCACTGGCCAGACTCTATTTCTTCCAAAGTTTGACCATCATCCTCGTTGGTTTGTTACTGCTGCTAGATATGAATCTATCAATCCCTAGACTTGGAAACTCGAAGTTTTTTAATCAGATCTTCAGCACCATCTTAGCCGACACAAGAACACTATCAACATTATGTTGATGGCGGATTTACATCGTCAAGAAGCTCCTATATTTCATGTTGGTGACCTTATCTAGTTTTTACATAGGAACCTCCTCACCACACATTCCTGCAAGAAGTTTGACTATTGGTAACCTAGAATATGGCTCATGTTGTGTTCTGGCTCGAGCTCCCTCCAGCTATTCGTTTACATCTAGTATTTTATATTTCACTATTTGAGCCATATGCCCCTAATCCCTTTCCAGATCGAGTTCCCAGATCGCCCCATTAGTGAAATTCAATGATCAGGAAGAGTTCGAGGCTCTGGAGATGTTCGACTCGAAGTTTTGTGCGCAGGCACAAAACAAAGTACATGGGCATTTAATAATTTAATAAAATACAAGGGCATTTTAATAATTTTGCCAACATACAAGGGTATTTTTATAATTTACCCTAGTTAGTTTGTATTGGTATCGATCTAATGTGGTTCCAACACAAAACATCCGTGCCTAGCATTGATAAATTTGTGCCTCTAATTCTCAAGACACTTGAAAAGAAAAATTAAATTAAATGGCAACAAATTTACTCCTGGAAGCAAAAACATGCCCATAGTACCCATAATTCTCGAGCCACTTCACAAAAAACTTAGATGGCAACAGATCTACCAATTTATTCATCATAATTGATATGGAAAAAGGATGATTTAGAATCATCTAAAAATAATTGGTAAGCATAAGTATAAACGTGGAAAATAAGCATAAATGTGGAAATTGTAGTGCATATCACACTTTGGGAGTTAAAAATGTACCATTGGAGGGGCAATTTCAGCACTTCCTGTCACAAATTAAGCTCAAGTTATTCTGCATTATGGTCATGCACGATTTATATAAGTGCTAAGGACTAATGGTGTGCAATTACTTGTTAAATATAGATCTCAAAAAGTATAGATAGTAACTCCTTTGTCAAACAGAGATAAAATGCATTATCCTAGTATAGAGTCCATGGGTCAAAAAAAATATATAATAGCTAGAGATTGTGAACCTCTGGAGATATAAAACTACAATACAGATGGTCAAGTGTCATGTAGAGAATTAAGGCAATGAATAAATTGTGAATGCCATTTTATATACATCTTTAATGACAGCAGCCGAGCCATGACAATCTGTACCATCGAATAAAGAATATTGTATCTATAGAACATTACAAAGCATTATGCTAAATAGACGACCATAAACTTAGTGTGAGAAGGAATTTTCCATTCGTAAAAATACATTGCAACATGTCCTGCCTTTGTATCTTCACTACTATCCAAACTGCTATTGGAGCAGGGATGACTATTCAATGCATAAACAAAGTTTTCATTAAAGTGTAAAGATTTTCAACTACTGCTCTTCCAAATCATAATAACAAACAGTTATGCACCTACAAAGATTAGATTTATTTGCCAGAACATTATGAAGTACCATCCAGCTTACCATGTTTTTTTGAGAATCCAAGTCTTGATGCATTCATTAATTCAATGATAAAACTCAAGTGGCCAGATTCTCACAATTTCTGGTGCATCAACAAACGAACTTCACTATCTTTTTGTATCCTAACCTAGTAGAATATACTAGAAAATTGCCCACCTTCGGTGGGCTTTCCTTGTGGTTGTATATGAAGACTGGGACACTAATGCGTTATGTATGAATGGGTTACATTTGATATGAGATGTTAAATTGAAATATGTCGAGATAATATCTATTAGATATTTAATGGAAAATTGAATCATAATCGTTGGATGCCAATGTATTGCGTAGTTTTTGTGTTGGATTTTAGCATTTATATTTTGTTTGATAAAATCTTTGATTCGCCTATGTATTGTATTGGATTAATGTCTTGAATTGTAATTTTCTGTCGGTTCTAATTCACGTAGTTTTCGTGTTGTACAGATAGTTGGAATTTATGTAGAACCCATTTTGCTTTTTCCAGAATTTGTTGGTATAATTTGCCTTCGTTATCCTAGAGACATGAAATCAGATCAGTTTGTTCAATTGCTTTGTTACATATGATATTTATTGTACCTGGGTTCTTATTTCATGCAGTTCATTGGCATTGCATCCTAGAATTTTTTCTGCTTCGTCGTTGAAAGTGGTGGCCCAAACTTCCCCACTTGAGTCTATCAGTTTTGCATAAAAAATATATGTAAATTGTATATTCATTTAGAATGGAAAGTTGTTTGGTATATTGATTTTAATCAATTGTTTTGGAATGGTATTTATTAATTCTTGCCTTTTAGAAATTGATGTGTTGATATAAACTGACCTATCCATTTCATCAAGTCCTCTTCCAAGCATCACCGATCCAAGTAGAGCGTGGCCACATGCTGCCAATAAGGTGTTGAGTAACATAGCTTGAATATAATGGTTTCTTGATATTATAAAAAATAAACAAACTTTACAGCGGTGAAAGACATTGATGTTTCTAGCCTTCATCTTTTAATTTAAACCAAGAGAGCAAAACTATTCTAGTTTAGCAACTATTCTAATACCTAACAAAACTTCAAGCAATAATTAATAGATGATAGAGCTTATGCATCTAGCAATATCAGTTGAGAAAGTATCAGAACATATGTCTCCCATGACATTAGTTCCAATTCCAATGTTACCTTCTTGAATCATTCCAGCAAATCATATTCAAGGGGGCGTCACCTTGTGGAACTTGTCAAAACCACGTGCATCAATGGGAGGGGGCAATTTTTTACCCTTTTCCGTATGTATACTAGGGGCCATAGGGGTTTTGGGATGTTCTCCTAGTTGTAAAACCATACGGAAAGGGGTCAAATTTGCCTATCAGAAACACGTATACTAGGGGTTTTTTGGCTATCCTATGCATGCAGGTGGCA
This sequence comes from Isoetes taiwanensis, assembly GCA_021234155.1. Classification (NCBI taxonomy): domain Eukaryota; kingdom Viridiplantae; phylum Streptophyta; class Lycopodiopsida; order Isoetales; family Isoetaceae; genus Isoetes; species Isoetes taiwanensis. The sequence goes on from JAJEKV010000137.1 coordinate 915,967, forward strand.
TATCTCTTATAAAGAAGGTGGATCCCCGGGATCATATTAATCAATATAAATAATACAAAGTAAATTATCAAATTAATATGAACAAACACTGCATTTCAATAACCAAATTATATAAGCAAAAGTAATTTTTTCAAAAGCATAACCATGTTCAAATAAAAGCGGACAACAGAAATCTTCTCAAACTGTCGATGGGCAATATGTATGATTGTAGACAGAGTATAAGAAATATTTGAACAATACTAAAATATGCCATGGCAAATGTGTTATGCCAACGTATTATGATAAGCGGTATTTGATGCAACTCAAGGAATCTTGACAAATGGTTTTGGGCTAGTTCTTCAACTGCATCTAACCAAATACCTCTAACCAAATACCTCGATTGCTCATAGTACCTGCAAACTTTGCTGCTTAGGAGTAGCCACAACATGCGGATGAAAGGATGCATTTTCTAAACAAAGAGTGCCCCTTCACTTTTTTAAACGTGTTATTTCACGTTCAACCCGAACATGATCTATGTTTATTTCTATGCCTTGCTCATAGAAAGACTATCAATGTGCTGCAAGACAAGCTGGCATTTAGAGTTTAATTCTGACATCTAGAGTCGAGGATTTTTTTTTGGCATGAAGGAGTGTGTTCTTTTCCCATGGATTCCTTAAATGGCATGTGTTATCACCTAGATGTAACAAAATATGTCTATGTGTGGCTTCATGGGCTGTTTCACGTGTTAATATAGACATGATCTTCTCTTTTTTGTTTTTTGAACTGTCAAATGCAAATGACTTTGGGCCATTCATTCTCTTTCTTGTTTTTTGAACTGTCAAATGCAAATGACTTTGGGCCATTCATTCAAACGATCAGGCCCTCATCAGCATTAAGTTATACCCTTGGCTCTTTACGTTGGTAACATGAAATTCCGTACTCAAAATCCAATTAGATGGCCACTTGCTATAGCGAAATCATATTTACATGGTTTACCTCTGTCTAAGCGACTGAATACTTAAAAGTCTAACCTTGATCTTGCGCTGCATATGTCAATCTACGCAGATGGAAAATCAGTTAACCGAATAAGGTCATTACTTGCAATGAGAAACATATCATGCCCAGAGGAGCAGCTTCGTGCAATCAAAAATCTAGCTTGAGGAGACAGAAATGAAAGAGAGTTACCTTTGAAAAGAAAGCACGGAGCAGTATTATCCTTTATAGGCATGCATGGTATGATCCCTTGAATGCAAACCTCGACCCAAGAATATTGCGCAAAAACAAAGTGAATGAGTTAATAGCATGACAAATGACCTGTAATATGAAATTAATAGCGGATCATCGAATACCTTCCTCCATTTAACATGGCTTGTCCGAAAGCAACATTTTATGCAATAGATTCTCTTTCTTCATCACATCAATAAAGGCAAAAAGTGCAATGTATACTTGCTTGAAACACAACCCAGGAGAGTGGTCTAGTCATGTTAACATGTAGAGGCCTATGATGACTGCAACAGAACAAAGAAATAGGTTATGGAGTCCCTAAACAACCTGAAACAACATATCTCCAACACGTCTTACCTGCCATAGATGAAACAGAATGGAGAGATCCTCTAGAATTATTAAGAGAACATGCTCATCTGCTCTATCCGCCACAACAATAAATAGAACTTGATATGAACCTATTTTCTCTTACCCTCCTCCGAACACAGATTTCTAGATCATTTCTAGAAACTGTTTGAAAGCAATAGGAAGGAAGGAAGGAAGGAAGTATATTTTTACGTCGCACCACAAAGGCAGCGTCACGAAGGACATGCGACCACAAGTACAAAGAAAACAAAAATACATTGCATGGGGTTAAGCTCGCGGAGCACCATGGCCCGGATTAAAACCCCCATCGGGAAAAAACCGTTGCCATGATGACCACAGATTCAAAGCTATCTTTCTTTGCAAAAGCAACAAGCATACCTCCAACAAACAGAACTTCAACAAACGCCCCGAACCGTAACCTCTTCACGCCTAGGTGCCGAGTATGTGCGGACTCATGCACGCGCTAAACCTCCATCCTCATCAAACCGGGGCAAATAGATGCCGATGCGTAGATCCCGGTGCAAACGAGTAACTCGATCAAACCACTAGACCATAGAGCTGCCCTGCAAAACGTAGAGTCCCAAAACCCCCATAGCAACGATTCTGTATAAAAGGCGGTGGACCTGTGGAGGGCAATGAAGCTGAAAACCAACGCGATCCAATAAGCCCAAGCGCCGTAAGTCCAGGCGCCAGTGGAAGCGCCTGGAAAAACGCCTCGGAGAAGTCGCCGGAGGAGGTGCATCCTCCAGCCTGCGCCAAGCGCGACACTTCGCCTCCATCGCGGTGCTCGGCTCACAAGCATGCTCGCAGCTCCTTCGCCAGCATGCTTTGGTGCTCGCGAGCACCGGGTCCGCCTCGTGACGCCATCCATCCTTTGCCGGGGCCAGGGCGCCATCCATCCTTTGCCGAGGGAGGCTCGGGCAGCGCCTGTGCACCCTCAGGCGCTGAAGCAATCCGTTGATGCTGCCACAACCCCAAAGCAATCCGTTCAGGCTGCCAAGAAAATCCCCAATCCGGTCATGCAACCCCGCCCCACTAAAATGCTTATAACTCGCGAAATATGGCTCTGATTGACCTGAAATTTTGTTGAAGATAGAGGGCGCAAATACCTTCAATTTGATATGCGGTAACGGCCCGGTGAAGATCGGGTTGTGGAGTTATGCTCAATCAAAGTTTCAAGGCTGGGCCATGGGGCGTCGGCGCCGGCCGAAACGGATAGAACAGAGCAAAAGGTCGTTGGAGGCAAAAGGCATATGGAAAAAATATGCAGAATCATTTGGTGTTCCGAATAGAAATAATCCCTGTTTGCCACTGCCTGATTTCTAATGTGCAGGTTTCTGAATTTCTAAATAGATACTCTCACTACAACTTTGGATAACATTTTTGCAAGAAGAGAGCTTGCATCCGCAATTTATGATCATTATAGAGCCAAAGCTTAGAGATCATTACACAACCATTATTAAATATTTCAATGCATGAATCTATCTAGTTACATAGTTATCTACCAATTTTTGCATTCCTCAAGGTAGATTTCAAATAACCAACTGATTTGATGCAAATGGCGCAATCATTGACTCAAGATACTGGAAGATGTTACTATGGGATATCTTTGTCGCATCCCAACCTGGAGTTCAACATTTATGATTACATGTAGAATTATAGAGGACAATAGTTACAAAGAAATACCTGGAAATGTAGAAGCTTAATAGGAGAAGGATTTGTGTAGAAGATAGATGAAATGCTGCAAATATAAGTCCATGTCCCATGTGAAGCCCATAAAATTTTTCATAGAGAAAGATGAGCATAAGTAATGAACGAATTAAGAGTCAGCCTTAAAGGAATAATAATTTAGATGCTTTTGAAGAAAAAATGTACCCAACATTTCTGAAAATGTTATTGGATAGTTTTAATCTACTTAAGCATTTCAAAATGCACAGTTATGTTAAAAAGCTTAATACTTTGGAGTCTTCCCTCCGTATAGAAACTATATTGCAGTGTGTAATAATAAAGATCATGTAATCTGCATAGAAAACTATCTTGCAGTGTGTAATAGTAAAGATCATGTAACCAGATGTGAATATAATTATTTAAAAGCCGGAAGTCTAACCTAAAAAAGAACTTTATTTCTATGGAAGTCTAATCACAGTACGGTTTTCATGTGGGGTAGTGTAGTGAAAGGGCTAAAACAAATATAAGAAACATGTTTTACCTTAGAATAGAGGACGAATTTACAGATTCTGGCCAAGCAAGCCACACTTTTATCCTGGACTCCAATAAAAAAGAACTCCAAACACCAAGAAGTTCAAATAAGAACCGTGTAGAAGTCGTGTAGAAGTCCTGTATCTCAATAACCTATTTCCAATACCAAATCCAATATCCTGAGAAGCAGAAGTAATAATTCTAAAACCTAAAAAAAATTAAAACCAACAATACCATGATACTGTAAGTAAGAGTTTCTAAAACCTAAAAAAAATTAAAACCAACAATACCATGATACTATAAGTAAGAGTTTGAAGGAATTTCATGCAACAGCAGAATATGATCTCACAAACAGCAGAATATGATCTCACAAACAGCCACTTCAGAAACTGGGAAAGAGGTTCATGCATGATGTGATCACCACCATAGCAAAAAAGGGGCTTATGAGCCGGAATTTCTTACAACACATAGATCACATTAATGTGCTAGGGAGTGGCAACACCAGACTGCTTGACTGCTTGATCGAGCCAAGTTGTTCGGAATGGATGTGGATAGCTCCCTTCCGGATGAATGGCTTAACCGAAAAGCCACGGCAAAAAATAATTTTGCGCCCTTCCATTTTTATCCTTATATATTATAAAAAATGGTTCAAATTATACTACGTGGCACAATCTAGTCCGTTTGATTGTGGCAGAAGCATGAACAGACAAATCTGGGACCGTCGATCGGGGTGGAGGGACATTGGGACGATCTCGACCGTCGATCGGGCATGAAAAGACAAATCTGGGCCGTCGATCGGGGTGGAGGGACGTTGGGACGATCTCGACCTTCGATCGGGCGGACAGATAGACGCCATGGTTTTATAATATAGGAGGATGAGCTCAAGATTTCAACATATGTCCTACAGTTTTAATTAAGCAATTCAGCTGGTTAATCCATGCCTCCTAGAGTTTTAATTAAGCAATTCAGCTGGTTAATCCATGCCTCGCAAATAAACAGGGCCATTAAAATAAAATAACTATTTCCTATTAGAGTTTTAATTAAGCAATTCAGCTGGTTAATCCATGCCTCGCAAATAAATAAACAGGGCCATTAAAACAAAATAACTATTTCCTATTGTTCTATTTATCGTAAGATCTTACTCTTGAGAGGACTTATGCATGAAAAAATGAAATCTTGCAGTACGTGCATCTAATCTGGGCAAATCTAGAGGCTCTGCCCAAATGATCTCTTCATCAGATGAGCTAACATTTTTGTCGGAATCATTAGTAAATTCCGAGGTATTGATAATAAATCCATCCTTCACAGCATGGAGTAGGTACCAATGCCTCCTTTTTCTTCTGAACTGCTCTACCAATCATTGCAAATCTTATAAGGATTCTTAGGGTCTTAATCCTAACAATCATGCTAGGCATCAAGATGGGTAAAGGAAAGGCTTAAGCTTATTAGAAACAGCTCTGAAACAACTTCCCTGAGTTGTCGTGTGATACAAAAGTCTCAGTTTTAAGTTTAAGAGGTGGAAATTGCTTAAAAAAAATAGCTAGACCTTTCTCGCCTCCAAAGAAAAAGCCTCATGTAAGACCTAGAAGCTCCTTCTCACGGCGTTGCCAGATTGAGGCAGAGTCTCATATATTAAAGAATTTCGAAGAAGAATAAAAAAAAATAGACAAATCGGAGCTAGGAGTCCGTTTGATGCTGAATCCGGCCAACAGTAGAAAATAACTGGGGGGTGATTTTCGGCTCTTTTTAATCATGTCCGTCCAACATTAAAGGTCCTGGCGTGGACCATGGTATGAGCAAATCCTGCCCGTCCGAATCAGGGCTGGATGCAAAACGGACACATATGTTGCCATGGCCAGATAAGTGCATAGGATCTAAACCTTATCTCAAATTTTGAAGTGCTGTTTGATGAGGAAGTCCGCCCATGTTTTGCTCATCTGCGATGCCGGAATCGGCCATATCCATCCGATGGTGGCTATGGCCACGCAGCTGGCACAGCGGGGTCTGTCAATCACCGTGCTTCTGCCTAACACTTTTGCCTACAATTTGGTCTCAAACTCTGGAATAATCACAGATTTAGACATCCAAATCATGGAAATGAATGTCGAGGGCCAGAATCAAATCGAAGCCAGGCCCCGTATTACTGCAGAAGGGGTTCGCACCTTCAAATTTTCTGCTCCTCCCCAAGTAATGGATACATCTGCAAAACAGATCCGTTTGGAGGAAATATTGCGTGATTTTTTGGCTTCAGATTCTCCTCCGATCTGTGCTATAGTGGATATGCTCTTAAACTGGTCCCATCTTCCGCTGCAGCAAGTGGGTCTTTCAAAGTATGTCCTTTACACAGCAGGGGTTATGTTTATGACAGCTTTTGGGCATATCAGAGAGCTCCTTAATTCCCAGAATGTTCCAAATGAAGACGGGGCTTTGTTCATCCCCAATTTTGAACCAATTCCGTGGAAGCAGGTGCCCCAATTCATGAAGGATTCGACCAATCCAATGTTTTCTGTTCTATCTGACATAGGTAAGCATTTTGAAGATTCAGAAGGTGTTTTCCTCAACATATTCCAAGATTTAGATCACAAGAATTTGGAAGCTTTAGAAAAGCAATATCCAGAGGCAAAATTCAGGGCAATTGGCCCTCTTCTTCAGCTAAAAGGGGATGAAAATGATTCGGCAAAGAAAGGGTATGTAGTTGGGATTGATAAGGAGGTCCAATGCGAAGAATGGCTAAGCAAGCAAGCACCCAATTCCGTCCTATTTCTGTCGTTTGGAAGCTGGGCAAATCTGAAGGAATCACAGATTGAAGAGCTCGCGTGTGGATTAGAAGCAAGCGGGCAGAAATTTTTGTGGGTTCTGCCGGATAATCCCCCTATTCTTCTCCCGGAAGGATTTGAGGAACGGACCCAAGAACAGGGGATTATAATCAGGGGATGGGCACCACAACAATTTGTTCTAAGCCATGAATCAGTGGGCGGATTTGTGACACATTGTGGATGGAATTCAGTGCTGGAATGCATCTGCCTTGGCGGAATTCCAATTCTGTGCTGGCCTTTTACCATCGATCAGCCATTTAGTTGCAGATACTTGGTGGATGAGCTCAAGATAGGGGTGGATGTAAAGGAAAATGAAGAGGGCATGGTGGATCGGCAAGAAGTGGAAAGAGCTGTCCGAATTTTGATGCAGGGAAATGAAGCTGCTGAGATGATGAATCGAGCTAAATTGCTGCAGCGGCAGGCTAGAATAGCCACTGAAAAAGGTGGAAGCTCTGCCCAAAATTTGGATGCATTTGTGGAAGTGTGCTTGGAAAAGCATAAAAGCAGAACCTATTAGGTATTCAGATTGAATTTCAGATTGTATGATGTGTTATATGTTAAAAAGTATAAAACTGAATCCTTTGATCCTTTTACTATCTACTACTATAGACGTCGTGGTCTAAAACCACGCACATACTCCACATCGCTTTCTTTAATGGTTTGGACTTGCATTGTTATTTCTGGACCTTTAGACTAGATCAATGGGAGATTCCATGGAATCTCGCACATCAAAGGTCCATGTTTTTTCTACGGTTAAATATCCTGCACGAATCAATGGTGCAACAGCCGCCCTCATTTTTTTCTCCCACCCAGGCGCCAGAATCGGCATGCCAGTCATGGCATGCCTGGGAGGTCATGTCCACAGCCTGCCGATTTCTATTTCTAGCTCAAAATAATGCCAATTTATAAGACTAGGGAAAATTCCAAATATATCCCTCAAGTTTACAAATATTCCAAAAATACCCCTAGCAATAGGGTATTTAGCTCAAATGGCAACAACTTTCTTGTGATCAACCAACTAAAAAAGTACCCTCCATGAAACTTGTAGCTGAGGATGAGAGCTATCCAATAGCAGTAGAATCGTTCAAAACGGGGTTGGAATCTTCAAGTTATAGCATTTTAAGTAAGTGCTATAAAAAACGAGGTAAATGAGCATAACTTGTGAATTTCAACTCCAATTTCGATGAACTTAACGTTGTTCGGAAGATCTTATCCTAATCTATAATATTTATGAAGAAATTTTTGAATTTGAGCAACGAAAACTCTATTACCAATTTTCTAAAAATGGTCTTCTTTATTTTCCCTTAAGACAATGACCCTAAAATAAGACTCAAGAAATTAAGCTGCTTAAAATTTGACAATAAGCTCCTCAAATGACGTATTTACATGCCTTGAAATATAATACTGCATCTAAATCCTATTCCCAACCATTGTTTGCGTACCCTCCCACAATACAAAGAGGATTGTGCAAACTTTATAGAAATAGAGTGGCCTTTATTCCTTAGTGCCCATTCCTATGGTGACATGTGGCACTAGCCAATATTACTGGAATGAAAGTCAGGTTCCCTCATTTGCTTTCTTTGGCGCCTAGATTTTTCCTTTAGATTTTTTCTTTATGGTTCTTCACAATGCCGCTTAGGAAGCGGTTCGCGACTCTTCTTCGAGCATCACGATTCGGCCATGAGGATGCGTTCACTGTGTAGCGGCTCTTCTTTATAGCTCTTTTTCGCAATTCTTTTTCTTTGCATGTGTCCAGAGTTCGTAGTTGTTCTTCTTCTTTGCAGATGAGCCGTGATCTATAAAAAACCCTGCAACCGAATCTTTATTTGTCGGACCAAAGAATCCTGCACCAGATCTTTCTTCGTTCGATCTGTTGATCTTCAAGATCTATTAATCTGTTTCTTTGCAAAAAACTCGTAAAAAATATGCCCCTCTATTTCTATTTTGGAGGGGAATGGAGGTTAATCCTCCATTCCCAGTTTTGCAAGCGACCCAGTCCGACTAACATCAGTCGTGGACCCCACCTGCAAAATTGGGAATGGAGGTTGGGATTGGGAATGGAGTGCTAACCTCCATTCCCCTATACAATACATGATTTTCTTGAATTTTAACTCGTCCAACTGGAATTGGAATTTAATAGAAGAAAATGTGGATGCCCCGAAAATGACATGGCATAATGCCCATAAAATTTCCATGAAAATCTCTTTGGCCTTGTTCGATCATCCTGGATCTAGTTTCTTTCGTTCTCTTGGTACAGGACCACTAGAACCACTGTCGAAAGGCAATTGCTATAGTGCTCAAGAGCAAATTGCTATGCAATTGATTTTGGATGATTATACAAGCCCTGCATGTCATTGTTAAACTCCATCTTTGCTTTTGTAGAGGTAAAATCATTCGATTTATTGATTCTTGCATCAACTTAAAAATACTGTAAGCAAATAGGATCATCTCCAAATATTTTCATTTCCCAAAAACAGACAAATAGCTCGTTGCAAAAAAAGGTAGTGGAAAACGTTTTTAGTAGTACAGAAAAAATTCCTACAAACTTAAAATATTACAAGAAATTTATCGCGGCAGCCAAGGCCGCCGCGAACATTTCTCTTTCCCGGCTCCTTGTGTGTAAGAAAGTGAATCACATAGGGAATGTGTGCAACATCCATAATGATACCAAATATGAGATGAATGGGGGACCATACAGTGATGCCCGTGTTTGTGTATTTCGTGTTTGTGTATTTCCTATAAACCAACTAGTCCGCCGTGAATGTTAAAAAGTTATCATTCTCCTCTTCTTCTCTTTGCATCATATTAGAGCAGACTTTGCATCCAATATGTGGAAAAACTAAGCTCTTCAATATGTTTGCCACACAACCAAGGCACCATGCATCTCTACTACGTGGCCCCTTATTGCTTTTCCAATATTCCAATGGGTTTTTGTTGATGAGAAAATTGGTAATTTACTCTCTTTGAAAACAAAGGTGTTAAGATTTGAGATGCCAATATGAAGGAACTAGATATTAGCTTATTGATGATAAGACACCACCCTAATTCTAAAGAAAAATAACATTGGAAGACACATGGCAGTCAAATTATTGTGTATCAATAATCCACATCTTACATCCAAATCTTACAACCTTTAGGGACAAATGCAATTAAACGCCAATATAAAGGGCAACTTTAAGAATTTTAGATGGTAATTTCAAACGTTTTGAGTACCACTTGCTAGGCCGATTATCCCCAAGTGAGCACACCTAAAATTGAGCACACCTAAAATTAGGGGTGATCATCCTTACAGAATGGCAAAATGTGGGTATTTTCTTAGAAATACATCGGATTCAGGTAATTATCAACAATATTATTTTTCATGCAGGTTCGCTTCAAAGGCATAATGGATCTTCAGCAATCCATCAGAAGATCAACAATAGTGTAACTGCCAAAACACGAGGACAATCAATAACAAAAAAAGTCTAGAACATGATTATCTTATAGCTTGAGACAATTTACCTTTCGACGTTTCCTTCTAGCATCTTCTAATTTGCAATTCTAATAGAGAAAAAAAATAGAATCAATGCTCCAGATTAAATGGACAAAAATACCATCATTCTTACCCATTTCCTCTTTCTTTTTGTAAGCTGTTCTTTCCTGAGTGGCCTTCATGCATAAAAGGTTGTAAATACCTATGACCATCATAGGAAAAAATAGCTCTAAGCTTTCCTGCGACCAAGATACTCTTCTTATTTTTCGGCATTCCAAGACAAATTTTAGACTCTCTTAGAGACATCGTCAAATATCCTGATCAAATACAGTAGGGAGAGTGAGGGCGATAACACAGCTCAGGATTTTCCAATAATGCAGAAGTCGAGAAGTTACCCATCCAAGGAATGACATTAGATCAGGCAAAACCAAAAGAATTGATGGAATGGATCGGAAAACTCATTAAACGTAAAATGTGCATGTTTTTACATATGGAAAAAGGCGGATCCATTGAAATAAATTATCAAATAGTTCTTTGAACTGTGGAAAAAGAATGGCTTTACCTCTAGAATAAAGCCGCTTCTGAAAGATTGTACAACGTGTTTAGCAAGTTCTAAGATTTCATGTCTCGGCGGCTGGTCTCACACTCATTGCCATCAAAGAATCGAACACGAAAAGAATATGACAGTTCATGTAAGGATTAAACATTCAATTTTCTAGGACTTGAAGCTAATACCTTTCCAATATTTAGACCAAAGGAAATATTGGTCTAAATATTTCCTTTGCGTCAATAAACTCATCGAGGAAAAAGATAAAAGCATCTTCAATAGTTATGTGAATAGTAAGCAACACATCCCTATGTACAAACAACAAGCATGACCTATTAACCTAGAGTATTAAAAAATTTGAATGTTAACAATTCTTCATATTATCAAATTAATCGTAGCAAAATATGCCCTCTAATCTTAGCCAAAATCTAAACTAACCTTTGGTCAACAACCAGGAATCTTTGTGCCCCATGGGCAACTATGTATGATCTGCAGTCTCTCTCAAAGAAGTAAACCTCCAAAGTCTGCAAACAAATGAAAAAAACTTACACTAAACCTCAGTCACTAGTAGAAAATGATTCAGTTCGGAAAGCTATTCAAAGAATTTATGATCAATGCCTTCGTTTCGGTCTTCTGTATCACACATGTCACTTCACTATATCAAGCATTTATAAAACTTTGCCAAAGCAGACTTGTAAATAGTAGTAAAAAATACCATAATAGTTCCCACAATCTCATTGCTATCGGCCAATCCCTCTGTTTAACCCCTTGCTCAAAGTTGCTCCTGCAAGAAGGAAACATACATTTTTTCCAGAAGTTTTTATTTGATTACAGAAAATAATCTTGATTGAATTGGAAAGGAACAGAGATTAAGGTATCAATTCTTTACCAACTGAGAATTCGAAGACGACCACTAGAATCATAAGAGCCCAAACCGCATTATCATTTACACTAGGCTTTGTAGTTTGAGACACAGATTTCATGGGAGCTACAAAGAATGCATCATGCGATCTTCCTAAAAATCAGATTTCCATTGAACCCAAAGAAAACTTAGCTTGAAGATTTTCGACCGCCCTAATTCTCTTGGTCCTGCATCGTTCGGATTATTGCCTCCCTTTTTCCCTTGTTCCGGTTTGCTGTGTTTGCTTCCAACAAAACACGACCCAATAATACTTTGTGAAAACCGCATTGTTGAATTGAGGGGATGCATCGCCATAGCCTCCAAACAAATTTGAAGCCGGCAAAATTTGGAGCAAACCAAACTCCAAGCCTCCCTATTCGAGGATCCGGCCAGAACTTCGTGGTCGTGGATCCATGCCTTATGTTGGTCAGGCCCGTAAGCGGGAGATTCTTCATTAGGCTAAAATCCTCTCTGGCTCGGGTGAATAGATGGAGCTTCCGGGATTCCCGGGCCTCCGTGATGGCGATGCATGCAAGCGTCATAGCCAAGCCAAATCCAAACCCCTTTTTTTTTTTTTTTCTCTTTTTTAAAGCCCTATTTTTTTTCGAAGCGGTTTAGAAGAGGCATCGAAAAAGAATATTCCAAAGGAATTTTCATAGAGAGTTATATATGTTAGATAAGCAATCCCAAAATTGTACACCAACATCCTAGAGAATTTTTAATGTATTAAAAAATTTTCTATAGAAAATAAAACATATAGGCAATTCTTTATTTATATTTTTTTCTCATCTATCCTCATCTTCAACATCCCTTCCATTATTTTATTCACGTCGACACTGGTGTTTTGTACCAAATGTAGTGAAAATATGGCTATAATTAGCACTCTCTTTCTAGAACTTGTAGCTCCTATCAAAATTATAGTCATCTACATTAGAATCCACCAAGGAAATCCTCATGAAAGCATCAAGCTTATCAATTTTCAACTTATTTCCATGAGTTGTTTTGGTGATATTCAAGTGTACACTTATATGTGACTTGCTTTAGGCCATTTGATGCCATCGGGACAACCTTTTAACTGCCGTATTAGGGGTCGAATAGGGATGCTCGTTATTCCAATATTGGTTGATCTCTACATTGACCAATTGGAAGGGTGGCTTCATCAAGATGGGTGGTGAGGGAGCTCAGTTTGTACACCAGATTATTAAGCATATAAGCTAATGATGTCAACCTTGTAGCCCACACTGCAGAAGACAAGCAACACCATTTGCATGCCCTAGACACTATAGCAGAGACACGCATGACCTTTACACTATATGAGCCTTCCCTCCCTTACTTATCAGGGGGCAAAATGTAGAGGTAACACCCACCTACAAGGGTATAGAGTTTCCCATTACCATATACTGGGACGCTTCCATCCGATCACAGGTCAAAGCAGGTTGGAAGGCACTGTATGCGATGCAGAACAACAATCGCAAGGCAGAGCTATATGACTAGGCTTGTCTATCATACTTATTTAGGGTCTTAGTGCAACTCGTTCTTTTTTGTGGGGCAGGGTCATATCCCTGGCTACCTAGAATGAACTGGAGTAGGTATAGTAAGGCCTTCCTTGCTTGGCCATTTGGGTTGAAATCCACAGTCCCTTACTAGATCCTTCTGCAAGGGGACAAGTTTCTTACTTTTACAATGGACAGCACTCGATCGCCACACTATGTACTTCCTGAAGATGGTTGATATGGGCGATGATTGTCTTCCCAACCTGGCTTTTACGGTGACCATGTCCTCGCGATGCCTCAAAGCCTATTGGAAGGAGAAGCGAACCCAGTGGGTCTCCCAATGGCATGTGCAAGAGTATCATCTGTCAGTCTTCTAAAAAGCTTTTCCTAACCCATTCTTGTGCTGCCAAAGCTTCCACCTTCTAAATTCCATTTCAAATTACTTCTTGTTAATGAATCCTTTAATTTCAGTTCCATCTACCATCAAGGTCGATATACAAACAACCCACTTGCCTATGTGAGCAAAACAAGTATAATTATTATCTGCTTGCTTTGTTTTAGGCAAAGGGTCCGTCTGTTTGTTTTGATCCAAATACATGTGCTACAATGCTTAAGCACAAGCAAAGAACAGAGAAGTATCAGAGTTCAACAATTACACCATCTCGCTAGCAATTCACATAAGATTCTGCTTTGCAAAATGAACAAACTTCTATGATCCTATGCTCTGCAGTACACATTATACAATTTCTAAAACTTAGGATTAAATAGAATGTAAGACAAAACACCAATGCTGGTGCCAATGAGGATGTGCATGAAGTTAAATTATATTTTCCATTTACGAAAACAAAGATCTGGGTTTTCTGTAGCCCTGCAGCATACATAGACCATTGATAAATTTTCCAGAAAGATTTGCCTGTACTGGCTTTATAGCATCCTCTTCCAAACACACACTTGATATTAATATGCATGATGGGGTTTCAGAAAATGGAAGAAGGCCAAAAGAGTCTATTGTCTGCCAAGAACCTGCAAATTGACAGTACATAATTTATTAGGAATAGAAACATATGAGAAAATGATCATCGCGACTAGGCTTGAATACTGACAGTTCATTTAACTTGGATAATAATAACAGGGTTAATGGAATTCGTCATGTGAGTAAGTTTTTGGATCAAACAGATTGTTAAGAATAATACTCTTTGTCCATCAAAATCTTTTTTCAGGCCATGTCAACTTACAGTGTGATCAAATTCTTTATATTGCCCAATTCAGATGGTATGTTTCCCTCCAAATGGTTATCATCAAAATCATCACCGATGAAATGATTGAGACTCATGAAGAGGATCCAATCCATCAAATGCTATACGACAGGATTGAAGAGAAGATTATCAACGTAAAGCACTAAGACTCATTCAGACTTGTCAAATTTCCAAGTGCAGGCGACAGTAATCCATGGAGTTGTAAAAGTTTGATAGCTTCCTGCAAGAGAAGAAAGCTCATAAATAACATGAGACCTGCTGTAATTCCGAATCAACCACTTATAGGATTTACATAGATGTAACAGCAGAGTTCACTTGGTTGCCTGTGCATTTTATACCCTCCATTTTGAGCGACATGGATCTCCCACTCAGCTATTAAGACTTGGAGGTCTACCGACGCAGTTTTGAATGCAAGAAGAGCTTGCGCTTATAGACAGTCAAAATGGAGAATAAATGGTAGGTAGGGTTTTGGTTCAGACTAAAGCCCGAAGCAGTCTTCAACAAAAGGAAAACTATTCTAGTCATGGTATAGTCATAACATCTATACATCTTTGTTAAATCATGTCTGATCTAATTATACATCCTTTGAAGACAGTGAAAAAAACAGTTTCAAAAGACCGTGAACATAAACTTGCGCTTCCATCTCACAAATTTCATGTTCTGCCATCAACATTGATAGAAACATGTGAATGAAAATCTACAGAACAATACATGGGGTCAGAAGACTGTAGCTAGATTTGTGAGATCATGGTCTCACATGATTATTTCAATAGATTATGTCTATTTCAGAGCCTATGAATGTTGTCAATACTCCAAATGCATGGCACCTATATGAAGGTTGAAACTTAATGTATCTGTCTGCAGTGCCTCCCTTCCATCAAAATTACTTTATAGCTTCCGAAACTGGTTGAAGTGCAGGGCCTCATCTGGTTGAGGTGCAACTGAACCTTGAGCAGATATTCCGAATCTTTTCAAAAGTTGGAATCTGGCAAATAGATTATTAAACCCAAGTCTCTATACTTTTAAAACATTTAGCATCTATTTTAAAACAAAAGTTGCTATATAAATTTCTGATCCAGGAATTTCAATCTTAACTTTTCTTCCATCTTTTCGCCGAGTGTCTGGTGGTCATTCTAGCATAGTTGATGACTCCGATGAGGGACCAGCATTGACCTGAATTGACTCAACATCGGCCTGATATGTCTATAACTTGCCATTGGCTGAGCATGAACTAGCTAGAAAGGTATTCTAAGATTTCACATCTATTTTCGGTACTTCTACTTTTTTTTTCAATCTGAGCAGTTGCAATACATATTTTGAAGTGCTTTTTCTACAAGTTAGATGTAATCCTTCTGTTAGTTCTATCTATAGCAGTTACTTTTAAGGTTGGAACTCACATATTCATGAGACTTTGCAAGCATAGGTAATAGAAGAATTGT
Source organism: Isoetes taiwanensis (assembly GCA_021234155.1). Taxonomy (NCBI): domain Eukaryota; kingdom Viridiplantae; phylum Streptophyta; class Lycopodiopsida; order Isoetales; family Isoetaceae; genus Isoetes; species Isoetes taiwanensis. The sequence goes on from JAJEKV010000137.1 coordinate 931,659, forward strand.
TCCGCATGGTGTTTGCTGCATGTTGCTACCATATGTTGAGTATTTTAGATGGCACTCCCTGCAACAATCAAAGTACAAGAATATCAGACGAACTGACCTGTAAAGCTTGTAGCTTAGATGCCAATGCCTCTGCTATCTTGGACAAAAACAAAAATGGAAGATCTGAAGTGATGATTAGGAGCAATAAACCCAACAGAAAGAAATACTCTAGCAATAAACCCAACAAATCTAAGTTATTTGTCATAGAAAATTTGGAAACCATTACAACTCCGCAGAAATCGATAATAAAGGAAAGGTTGGCCTGTACCTCAAGATCTCATTCCATGCAGGATAGAAATAGAACAAAGAATGTCACTAACGGACCTGGACGTTCAACTCCAGTTCTGCACTAGTTCTGCACTGTCTACTTTATCTCGCTTAAGAAACCTTCAAATAAATGTACTAAACAATATACTTGAAGTTCCAATTCCTGAATCTGTTAAATAGCCTAATTGTTTAAAACAACTACCAAGCTTAAGAAACTACAATAACTCGAAAACAATGCACGCTACATGGATTGAATGATAAAAAAAGAGAAAGAGAATTGAAGCTTAGTATGGAATCGAGGAGGTCCTGGATGCATAAAAACACGAAGAGATCCTAGAGAGCCAGAAACTATCTCAAGAAGAGAATATCCACCAACATCCAGCTCATGGATTCTGGAACTGGCAGAAACAATGGATTGAATGATATCAGCAATGCAAAATTGATGCCACGCTAAAGAATAGGAAGATTCAGCTTGGAGAAAAAAATTAAAACAGCCTAGTCCAACGGAAAATTGATCCACGTACAGAGAAAATCGCCTTGTTAGAAAAAAACGAGAATTGTCCTCGTGTAGCCGTTTGATCAGATACCTACAAGGAAGAGCAGAAGTATTTTTGTGAAGACGACAAAGCTTAAGATCCATGTTAACCCTAAATAAAACCTCAATCTATAGCCCAAAAATCAATCTTGCTGACCTGTACAAAAGAAAATTGCAAGGCTTTTTGAAGAGCGAAAATATGGAAAACGAAAGGTTGGAATGGGGTTTGATGCTAATGCACGCTCAAGAGCCATAAAATTTGGAAACGGCAACAAAGGACACCAGCATTCTATAGCCATTCATATTATTGGAACAGAGGTTATTGCTGAAAGACGTTGGTCCATTATCCGGGATGTCCTCCCATCTCCCGTTCTATTTTCTTGGCCAATTTTAATTTCCTCGATCCTTGATTTATAAAACTGGGATTCAATGATGTAGATTGACGCCACTTCAGATTTTGATGGGGTGGAGGTGATAATGGATAGGTCATAATTGCAAAGAAAGGTTGTAGTCTTGGTTGTCGGTGTGCTAATTTTTTTTTTTTTTTTTTTACAGAAGTTAAAACTTCGAAAACTTACACTGAAAATCGGTTTCACGTAGTTTAAACCGCTATTTCAATTTACTACATAAAAATTGAGAAAAAAAGGAAACTTTTTTTTTAATTTCAGCAAAAGCAAAAAAATTTCGCTTATCGCGAAAAAAATTTCGCGTAAGAAAAAGCTTTCGCTTTATAAACGCTCCCGACCATTTGGAATTCTTTTCTCACAGATTTTGACGTATCATACTTCAAATTTGTGCCGTATCATTCGAATAATAACGTGATTGAATATAAAACATATACTGATTGAACCTATCCCCGCACTAAGTTATCCTCTAAAGTAGTATACAAAATAACGTTCTTCCATGGACTAGAAAATGCAAGATGTGAATAAGATAGTTATTCAAGTTGTAATTTTACAATATATATTTTGACTTGAATTTTTAAATAGATAACTTATATCAAGATTTTTACCGCCATTATCCCAAGGAATCGAGGGCTCGCTTTTTACTTTTTGTATGACTGCTTCATTCAAGACTTGGGAGATGCAAGATAGAAAGTTTATGTAGCCTCTTCTATTATTATACAAGCAAGAGATATCTTTCATTCCATACACCTTTTGCATCTTAGACATCACGTGAAATTTGCTAAGTGGAAGAAATTCTTGAGTAATAATATATGTTGTTCTTAAGAAAATGAGAACAGTCTCATCAATACTCCAACGCACTGGTACAATGACATCTTTCTTGGCTGCACTTCGAGCATATATAACAGCCTTGTGCTCCTTTGAATTTGCATGGCTTATCAATGCATTGGCTTTAATGTTATAGCTCATAATTGTAGTAAAAGTAGAGGTATTCTTCTTATCCTGCATGCAAATCTCACAAAACATAAACATTGGCTCCTTAACGAACTCTAAATATGGCTAAGTACCATTCCAAGAATCCTTCTACTTCAAATCTTTTTCTTCAATATCATCTAAATCTGGACCATTGTTTGGTTTGCATCTATATTCTCAGAAATTACTAATGATGATGCTATCCATCCCTATTGAGCAATGTGCTTTGCAAAAGAGACTTTCCTCTTGCTAATGGGCACTCTGTGCATATCTCTTGCCCTCCAGAATAGAATAGAATAGAATAGAATAGAATAGAATAGAATAGAATAGAATAGAATAGGATAGAATATAATAGAATAAAATAGAATAGAGTTTTTATTGTCCACGGAGACCAATTGGTCTATGGGACCAAAAAGGAAGCCAGCAAAATATTTCTATTCGGTTAAAAACTCCTACCAAGGGTTTTTGGGGAAAACCGATGTAGTAAATAGGATTGTTGTCAAACTGTACAAACATCTATCATGGGGGAAAGAAATATGTACACATATCAGGCAAGTGCCCGAGGACCGAGCAGATCTCGATGATCCATGACCTCTTCAAGGTATAATCCCAACATCCGTTTTCAAGGTCGCGTGCTCAATACCTCATGCGTAGGTTGGCCAGACTGCCGAGACTATGGCAAAAGAGACACAAAATTACATTCTCAGATATTATTGGTGCCTCTTGCTTTGAAATCAGTTCATCTTCTCGCTCTATTCCACTCTCTCGCAAGAAATTAAGGGAGGAAGCCTTGATTTTGACATATTAAGGGCAGGACTTGTGGATGTCGCCATGCAAGATGTAGGTTGTTGCACTAAATTAAATAGTTTCATTCGTTATTGAACCAACAGAAAACCTATTTCTGTTTGCTAAATCTTTTTATTTGTATGTATGTTAATCATTAATTGTATATTTATTAAATACAAGAAATTTATCATTATTAAGCCAATGCAACAACCCATAATTCAACTTCTTAAGTTGTTTACTATAAGCTAAAGGCTTTTGTTTGGCAAAATAGGTCACTTCAATTCCTTTAGGATAGAAAGAAAATTTACATGCTTAAATATCGACCTTAAGCCTGGTCTTCAAATGTAATCAAACAAATATAGCCATTTTATTTTAACCTAATGTAGTGTAATTCTAGTCTATTTTTTAGGATGTTTTTCTTGATGTTTAATGATATCAAATGTTGCAAAAAGTGGGTCTCTCTCGCAATGAAACAAATATCAAGAGTGGAAGGAAGGCACCAAAAGCCACAAAACCTAAGGAATGGATTATCAAACAAGAAAAAAAAAAAGCACTATGATGATATCTAGTCAAGATTTTTTTTTAGCATCCACGGAGACCAATTGGCCTATGGACAAACAAAAAGAGAGCAAATAAGCGTGACATCGATGTGATTAAAAAAACCCCCCCCCAAAGGGTTTTCGAGGGAAAACCTTAGCAAAACAAATAAGTATGTGCCGCATTTGCATTAAATTGTATAGGATGGGGTTCAATACCGGCCCCGAGGAGGACAACCGAGCCTGCATAAAAACCAAGCAAGGGCATCATAATATATAACATCTAAGCAAACACACTTTGTTCACATATAGACCTTTGACTGCTCAGTAATGATCAAGGCGGTGAAATTAATTTGACGATTATTTGCCTATAGCGAGCCGTAAGAGCAATCAACAAAATCTTCGTAAATGTAGAAGAGCACCATCATCCATGATGCATGTCTACCATGGCTTTTTATGAATAGGCATGTATGTTGCTGACCTATGTAATAGCAATTGACTATATGATTCTAAAAGATGGAATACATTCTTTAAATGCATTAGCAATGGATCAACATACGTAGCAACACACAATGTTTACAAGAAGGTAGGGGAGACTATGGTGGTGTTGAGCATAGAAAAATAGAGAAATGGTTGAATATCCCTATTGATCCCCTCCCTCCCCCTTTTTGGAAGGACGTGAGACTCTTTTTCATTGACAAGAACAAAGCGCAATACACAATGCACAGTAGGAATAAAACCCTAGTGGATAGGCTGACCCAACTAGGGCACAAACACCCGCCTAGCATAAGAGGAACACCGTAAATCGTCGCCAAATTATCTCTTTTTATCATCACCAGAGATGAGCAAAACGATAAGCTTTAGTGATCTTCTCAAAGCACAATGAAGAAGGCATTGATCGAGATATGTGCACTTTGAAAAATACACAAACGCCGGCGGATAGACCACAAAAATCCAACTAGAAGCAAGATGAAATGCCTTACGCAAGTTAGGCCAAATAGAGGAATAAAGTGCAAGTAGGATCTCCGCTAGTGAGAGACGCTTTGGATTTGCAAGATTTGCCGTTTGGATGGTGTTTGATCTAAACCTATAGCATATTTGTGCAATGACTATTTTTCAAAGTGGGTATACCCATATCTCTGTTTCATTTTTTGCCGCAGCCAACCTCAAAATATGGACATGCATTCATGCAAAGAACATACAAAATGCAAAATCATGGCAACAATGTCTCTATGCCTCGTCGGCAATCCTACAACAAGAGCAATTGTTTAGGATAATTGGATGTCTATTACTCGCTTGAATGTGCACTTCTGCAACCAATTTATTGAAGTGGCCCTTGTTTTAAGACATACATATCAAGCTAGTTGCAATTACATTGTTAAATGCATTATGGTTCAAAAATTTTAATTTTCTATTGTCTTATATTGGTACACTATTACATGTGTTTGTATGTATGGTGGTTTGTCTATATGTTGGTTTGGTTGCTTTTTTGGTGTATAGAATAGAATAGAATAGAATAGAATAGATTTTTTAGTGTCCACGGAGATCGATTGGCCTATGGGACCCAAGCAAAAAAATAGAGCAAAGAAGCGTGACATCGCGGGATTAAAAAACCCCCTCGGCAAGGGTTTTCGAGGAAAAACCTTTATGTATCGCATGCCGTTTGCGCATTGTATAGGACAGCTTCATCACCGCCCCCGATGACAATAACCGAAGTCCGCATCCATAACCTCCCGGAGGTATGACCCCAACAAACCTATCGACGCCTTTAGTCAATAACCGGTGCAATGGGCGCCGTGCACTAGTAATCGAACATATCGCCTTCCTGATATGGGCAAACGCCGGGCGATCTGGAGGGCATGACATTCATCCTCAATGGAGCCCGTGTGGCAACACTAGAAAAGCCTTTGCTCGCGCTTCCCGAGCCCCAACATCCCGCTTCATAATGCGGAGGCGATGCACCCGCGTATGAATGGAAGCTATAAGTCCGCGCTTCTTCATGGGCACCGGGTGTACAAGTACTTGGTGTGGGCCTCTCGTGAACCTAGGGATTGACTTGTCACGATAGTGTGCCGCCTAACGCGGCGTCCCGTAACATCCGCATCCCAGAGCTTGCTAAGGAAAATAGCATCTAGGTACAGCTTTTAAGTGCCTTGTGATCTTTCTTTTGTCCTTACATTTACGATCGCTTGCCTATACATCCCAAGCGTGAGAACCACATCGCGACTTGCTTGTCCTAATTGGGATGCATACGTTTAGATTACACTTTTGGAGTTGATCTATAATTTTCAAGCTCATCTTAGTAATGGGCAACTTTGTATGGGAGATTCCAATATGCAAAATGAAGACCCTCACAATGATTTATAATTTTTTAGCCTACTTGCTTATTATAGATATCTACGTATAAAAAATTTTGTCGATTGCAATGGTAAGTGGCCTTCAAGGTTGCATTGTCTTAGGCACGAGGATCTATAGAGATGTATATAACATCCCTACCCAAGGCCCCAAAAGGAACCCTTTTTTGTTTTAAGTTAATGCAAACCATTACATCCAACACTTTTTAGATTAAAATCCCCTAGAATGGGCCTCAGATTCACATGGGGGTGATGTACGATAATGAGAACTCCTTTTGTACTCCCTAAAATTGTATAATATATACAAAATTAACACCATTTTTTAGTACATTGCCTCAAAACTTATAGTATTTTGCAAACCTCGTTATACAAGATATCAAAACTTGTACAAGCATGGGCCCCACAAATGAGGATCGCGATCCACGGTTCTAGATCGAGGAATAACCGCAAATATACCCATCCAATAGCTCTCGATGCTTGGAGTCACCCCCCATGTGAATATGCACCCAACCAAAGGGGTCCATGGGTATTCTTGTATCTTTGCATGTATTCTAAATTTCTAATAGTTTGCCTTGCTTTATATTTAATGTATTTTTGTTTTAAATTAACCTATAACTATGATTAAACCTTTAAGGTATTATTTGTTGCAAATATGAATATGTAGCACAACAATGTGGGGTTCTGGGGGATTTGATATGGATGTAAAAATTATAATTCCTAAACCATAGACATATCTCCAAAACAATTGAATGGGTTGGTTATAAAAAACATAGATTTAAGATTAAAACAATCAATGCTAGCTCATTGGTTATATTGGTCCAAAGTAGTCTTATTATAACATTGAGTTATTTTGGTAGAGGGCGTTAGAAAATCGTGAGGCTATAGTGCAAATAAAAGGATTTAGACATCATGCTCATGTTGTGTACATGGAAACTTTGAATTGAATGTCGGTTTTATCATACGAGTGGTAAGAAAGCCTTCTTAGGAAAAGGGTTGTATATCACCTCATACTTCTTAGATAAAGGCAAATACCGTACCAAGTTAGCATGAGAAGGATATGATGGGGCAAACAAAGTATATATTCTCGTTCAAATATTCTAATTGTTCTCTCATGCATTTTATTTGGATATCATTAATTTCAAATTGTATTCATGCAATGATAATAAAGAACTTCTCAAATCTAGTAAAATATTTGCCAAATGTGTAGGTTTACATTTGTACGTCTACGTAAAAATAGCCTCAAAAAGAAGTTTATTTTTTTGAGTAAATTTTGTGTTGAAGCAGAATTTTTGTGTTTGAACTAGGTTCAAACTACACCTTAACAAGGTGCATCCTTCAAATGCATCTAGTAAGCATCTTCATGTAGAAGACAAGGCGAAGGCTGCCTTCATTGTTGATATTTTTGATGAACCAAGATTGAACGGACATGCTTTTGGAGAAAAGAACTACAACAACCTAATGCCCGGTTAAAGCACTGATGATTGATTTGGCGGCGAAAAATCAGCTTCAAGATACAATGTAAATCCCAATGCAATATCATTAGGAGCAACTCTCAAACAATGGCTACTCTCATTTCATGGGTCCCGAGGTAGGTTTTTCGTGGGTTTTCGTATACATGCAAATCAGGTTGTTGATATAAAACACATGCCAAGCCTCGTGCTTAGTCTCACCCATTTGCTCAAACTTATGGTATCTCTCGCTAACATTGTGAAGGATGAAGGTATTTTTTCTTCCTTTTCTCTTTTGTGTTTTGAGATCAAAGCACTAATAGTGCTAAGGTTCTCCCTTTTAGATCCAAAATAAATAATTTACATTTGTATGTGCTTATATAGATATTAGACTATTGAAATCTATCTTTTAAATTCCGGTTTTCTGGTTTGGTCAAAACAACTTTGGATTTTTTTAATTCATTTTCCTAAAGGTTTGAAGGTTTTGAGAAGGTTTAGGAGCAGGCATAAATTCTCGATCTTCCAAAGTGCTGGAGGGTCCTTCAGTGAGATTTTTGGTTACAGGGCTTCCAATCCTTTCTCCTCTTGTTGTTGGTTCAGTGGCAAGAATGATGGAACCACCGATTCTTTGACATGCATTCGGCCTCATGGACCTATTTGTGGGGATCTGTATAACTACTTCTAAGAACACGATGTTCTGAGGTTGTTATCCTCAAGAATATGACAATTAATGATAGCAGAGGGTTATAAGGATGTTACAGCGTTCTTTTTTAATTCCATTCCATGTTGTTCCATTCCATCATTCCATTCCTCTTCCAGATCTTCCATCCATTCCATTCCACTGAACCTCCTTCATTCCATTCTCCTATTTCTTCCATGGTCCCTATCCATCCATCATTCCTAAGATCCATCCTTCATTCCTTCCTTCATCTATTTATTTCCTTCCTTCCATTCATCTTGTTCTCAGACTCCATATTCCATTTGTATTTCGTTAACCTCTTTTCATTTCAATTCGACAGAATGTGTGGATATGGAAACTTTTCGTTCATTGGTTAGCGGAACCTCTTTGTTTCTCTTTTTCTTTGAATCACGATCTTTTAATGCTTTGACAATCTTTGAGGGGCCCATTAATACTTATATTTTGTTGGAGTTAGGAAGTAGACATGAGACCACCTTCAGTTGTTTTTATTATACGTTATCATATGCATGCACTTCTCATAAATGCTCATTGAAGTTGGGATGGGCATATTCTAAAAGTGGGCATAAAAATATGTACATCTGAGAAAACACGATGATATTAGAAAAAAATTGTTTTTCTGGTTAGCTTCAAGATTAATGCTATTTTGTGCATGCTCTCACCTTTTCCGGAAAGATGTTAAATCAATTTGCTTAGTTGCCTAGAGCTAACATACACCTAAATCTACGTTGCGATATGTGACTGATGACATATGTTGCGGAAAGACATTTATTCCCAAGTGCCTATTATGTACAACTCTGCACAATGGGATTTGCTACTCTATATATCTTCTTGATGTCTCACAGGAAGATTCTCTATTCTTGGGCATTTCCAACCATCTGTTGCAATACCCATTTTTTTAGCGTGGCTTTGTCATGGGTTTTTCCGGGAGGTATTGAAGGCTATGTCACAATGCTAGGCTGCACAATCAATGTGTGCTGAAGTGCATGCTTCTAACAACAATATTAGATCTTCATCACAGGAATCAGGCAATGGTGCATTGTATGTACAGTCCAGGAACTATTACGGATCTTGGATTTTGAAGTCCACGTTTCTTTCCACTATTCATTTTTCTTTGCTCCTTGATTATAGAATTTTTAAGTTTTATATGTAATTGAGTAGAAAGATTTGCAAAACACAGTTCTTTTAAACCACTCAAAATCATTTTGTAATTCTTTGTGACCTTTGCCTACATAAGCTCGATGAGTTCTTCCAAAATCTCCTATTTAACGTGCAAGCTCAGTGGAATAACATAAAAGAATAAGTTGGATTAAAAAACTTTCTATATATAGCAGTGCAAGCAATTGGAGATCTTCATAAAAAGAACAAAAGTTGGATTTAGAAGTTAACTTGGCAGAAGAGTCATCGAGGGTGAAGTGGACCCTATACCTAAACTATCTTGACTCTAAACCATCCATCTTGACAAAACCCATCTTGACATGGATTGAGTTTATCTGTGAAATCATCCAATGAAAGCGGACCTCTACAAACCCTCTTGGTTATGGACAGAAATTTGTATACAAAGGCACAGCTTTTCTTGCCCATGGCATCTTTGTTTGCTCATCTCTCTTTGATATCTTTATTACATTACGTGATAGACATAGCTGCAATTATGGCATTTCACATCATCAGCCCGTGACATCGAAAATATCTGCTCTTTGGAAGGACCAAAACCGTTATACATTCATAATGGAGAGATTCAAAGCAGGTATGGCTTCCTCAAAGTATGAGATATCATTTGAGCAATCCATTCATATTCATCACGGAAAGTTCTCGTTTCATCGTTGATTCAAAACAGTATGCTGCTTGAGGCGGTATGTTCAAGTAAAAGATGTCACGGCAGTGGCGTATTATTGTTTTGGTCTCGGCGATTATAACCTGGCGCAAAGGTTGCTGCAGAAACTAGATTAACATAATTGCCCATAGGTAGAAGCACTTTGTTTGTGATGTGTCTATAGTATGTTTGAGCTATGATTTCCTCATTTAATGCTTTTCTAGGCTTTCTGGATTCTCATTGAAAATGCTTTTCGACTATATTTTCGCGATTATTCTCTTTGTTGGTTATCTTGAAACAACGAACAAGGTTTTGCATGATGGCACAGGATGCAATATTGATGTGATGATACTTTGCGTGAAGAAGACATAAAGGTCATGTGAGAGAAAGGGGCGTTGAACCTGCTTTGGATATATGTTTTCAAGTTGCGGCATAGCATTGGTAAGGTTATGGATAAGTTGATAAGTTGACAGCTTCCATCATCGGCGTGTTTTATCGTTTACTTCGCTGTAGACCATCTTTGTCAATTTACTTGAGGATTCTTGCTCAGCTCTCGTTTGGTTTTGTTTTGAGTTTTTCAGCCAGTAAGATATACTGGCGTCTTGCATCCAGAGAACCATTGCATTTGTTCTATGAGGACTACGTTTTGGTGCCGCCATTACAGTCGCCGATCCGCGCTTTCTCTTTTCTGGTGAAGGCCCGACCATATGTATTTTTCATTTGTATGCTCAAGAGATCGCTACCTCGCCTTTGTGTGCTTTTCGTTGTAACATTCTTTAGTCATTTGAAATAACATTGTTTTTGCGCCGCGAAATCACATGATGGCTCACAGCTTATGACCAACAGCCCTCACGTTGGCATAGGATCTTTAAAGGTACCTATATTTACTTGGACTTTGCATATATTTTAACAACCTAATAATTAAACATATTTACATTTTAACATTAAGCTGATGTAAATTGTAAATTGGAAGATCTGGGCTCACAAATTGAACGATAAGTAAAGAAACTAGGGCCATTTTAAGTTCTTTGCACATGAGTGCACTATTAATATTCAATTCTCAAATGATTTATTGTCTTCATTACTTTCATTACGGATATTTGAATAATATTGATAATTGCATCTTTCCACAGGACTTTGAAAAATATTAATTTGTATATTAACAGAGCACCTTTAGACATTATGCTTTTGTACTATTATTATTAGGACTTTGAAAAAATATTAAATTTATAATTCTTAAGATGCATCTTTTCGACATATTTTTATGATGTACATTTATTATTTCCATGGATGTAAAAAACATTTTATCTTATTTTTGCCAAATTAGTAATATAATTAATTTGAAATATGAATTCCCATTACAAGCTAGTATATGAAATGTGGATTGCGACAGGCAACTTTCAATTTATCCATGAAGTTTTCATGCACCAACATGTGCTTTGCAAAAGACAGGTAATGTTAACAGGTGGGATTCTACCATATGCTCCAACATGATGGCTTTGCAAAAGAAGGCAAGTATTCAACAGGTGGGGATTCTGCAAGTTTGAACTTAGCAACGGAAATTGTGCCAGAACTGGACTGGGTTAATAGATTTTATAAATGCAAAAACCAATAAAAACAAGATCTTTGTTGCCCTCCGTTATGAGAGAAAGTCGTTTCATATAATTTCTAGATGGTCATTCGTGTCGAGGGTCTTTGTAGAGAACACGTTAATGTGTCGATTTCTTAATAAGTTTTATTCTGAAAGTGCATGTCATTTATAAGAAGCTGGGAGAAGCAAGATAATACTTTAGTTAATTCCTCTAAATCTTGATATTTACGTAAATAACTCTATGATTCTTGCAATTATGAGATATAGAGATGGGCGTCATTATAAAGTGTTAATTGTGATTTAGGACATAAAGCGGGTTAAATAAAATCAAGTGTTGATGTTGCTATCAATTTTCATCTGACATTCTTGCATTTCACCCTCATTGTAGTTTATACAATGACAACCGTATTTGCTGGTTGGTGCCAAATTTATCAAAGAACTGACACAAAAGTCACTTACCAAAGTGAGGACACGCAGAAGCATTAAATGCAAGCCCTCATAATTGTATTGTACAACAAACAACAATCAATGCTTAACACAAATAAAAAACACAAATAAATGGGTATAAGACAATCTTTGACATATTCGACATTATCTATCCATGCTCATGCTTTCAAGGCAATTTATTGTTAGTTGTTTGATGTCTTAATGGTCTTGATAACATTTTACCCGTCCTACGATGGACGATTGGGTTGCTCTCCCGACTGGATGCGGTTTCTGCCATATGTTTAAAAAACCAAGTATTACCTGATGAAAATCATCCATACTCTGTCTGCAATCTGGCTTCCATGAGTGAGATGACGAAAACCGAGGAGGTCTTTTGTTTGTTTTTAGAGCGGATTAAATGGCTTCTGCTGGTGAAGAACTATGGTGGAACACCGCGGAGCCATGGTTAAGAGTCAACCTCCTCGGGGTCATGCAAAATAACCCTCTCGCACCGCGACCTCGGTGTGCCATAACCAAGGAGGTTAACCTCATCACTGTCCTCGTGCCGTGGTACTATCATGAAGCGCCGCGTGGTATGAAAGCGTGGAAATATATTTATCCTATAAGCGTGCTGTGGCATTCCAGCTATAATTACTTTTGTGACACTCCAAAAATACTGAATTCACGTTGATATACGTTGATTTGGTTTGGTATTCCTTTATTTGCCGTAATTGGCTCATACTTTATTTTGCTTCATTTATCTTTCCATTATGAAATATCTGTGCACTTTATTGCCTTAATTGGCTCATACTGCTTTATTTGCTTCATTTATCTTTCTCCATTATGAGGAAAATATCGTGCATATTCTTCTGCTGTTGGAGACCAGGAGGCTCATGCTTTCTTTCATATCGTATTCTTTTTATACATATCTACATCCAAGTATGCAGCTTAGAGTTGACCTAAACCTTGTTTGAGGTCACATTGTTGAAGATTGCTTTGAGATGATATTTTTTAACTTTGAAATCTTATTTTTTCTTCCTCTTTCTATCTCTAGGGCAACTCTATATTTAATGGTCTAAATTACACATTTTTATCAAATGTTCTTATCTTAAAAAATAATAATTGCTAGAAACATTGCAACTTTCTTGGTGAATAACACTTAAATGAGAACCTAAGCTAGATATTTTGATCGTCTCTCTCTTTAAAATTATTTGTTCTCTATTATGATGGATGGAAATGCTGACGAGTTGAATCCGGGGTCTCCTCGTCCATGCTTTGTTTGGACAATGTCAGGTCCTAAACCTTGCTTTCAAGCAAATCCTAGGTCTCCCAAATCACCTTCTCCAGGTATGCTGTATGTACATTTAGATCGTGACATTTCAACACTCTGGCTGCATTGACAGGCGACTCTTACCTCATCATCAATTCTTGCTGTTTGTAAAAGCTGATGCTGCGCCTTCTTGTTTGAAAAGTTTATGATGGTGTTGCTTGAAGCGTCCGTGGCATCGACCTTCGTCACGGTCTTTATCAACGATCACGCAAAAGAGCCAGGGTCAGTCAATTGCGTGGATGCTGGGCTATCATGTTTGGCACCTTTAAAACTTTATCGTTTCGTTCATCACTTGCCGCCGCCAAAATAAATAATCATGAGCGTATTAACGCATAATCTCCTCAAAGTGACGCCACGGCGGAGTGTAAATTCCGATCAGGGTCAATCATCATCATGATGCGGCAATTTCCCGTTATCACCATGCCATTTGCGCCACCGACCTGGTATCACCGCCGGCCAGCTTCAAATGGCGTTGTGGCTTTACATCTTCCGGGTCGCTCGCTCAAACCTGAAGCGTGAAAGAAGATCAATGAGGCATCCATAATTAACAATAGATGGTGCCGGATGATTGATTTATCTTAATAAACAAGTGACTCATCTAGAGTCTGTAACAGCTACATCTGAAAAGCATGCATCAACCCAACTTTGGATTTAACATTCAAGTACTGGCATTTTGAAGCCGGATCAAGGCCTCATATCCGCCAGCATATCGCGAAATCATAGTAGATCGGGGAAAAGAGATTCACGTTGGCGCATGTTATCAAATATGGTTACGTGCATGCTCCCACATTCCACATTTATTGTACATCTTTAAAAGCGGTTTCACGGGCAATCTATCAGGGATTTTGGTTATATGTGTCACCGCCGCACTGCGCCGATGGTGGCTGTCCATCAGGGCCAACGGTTATATTGGGATCTGCGTGGCGGGCTCACCGGAAGGGTTCTGTGCCTCGCCGCGCCATGTTGAGCATCATTAATCGCCATTCCGCGAAACCAACATCTACGTTTCATACTGCTCATTCTGTCGGTGTCCTCCAGCGCACATTGCAATACATGGTGATGGTACGCCAGGCCAGCAACCGACTTCGATCACTATGCGCTGTACCTCAACAATACATCCTCGAATCGACAAAAATGTTTTGTTGGGGTTCGTCCGGGCCTTGCTGATTCATGAAAGTTGTGCTTCTTTGGCTATCATCCATTCACGCATGATTTACGATATTACATTCCACAGGAAATAAACTTAGATGAAGAACTTTTAAAGACTCTTCCTTCCACTATGTTCCCATTGCCATACATATTTCAAAAGTGATTCCTAAAGGAACTATCTAGATGAATCATAGATCAAACATTGGCATGAAGAAACACCATTTCCCAAAGAGAACCTAAGATGGCACGTCATTTGGTGATAAAATGGCCCCATTAACCACATTCGTCGCATCTGCGAAATATTAGGGGCCTCTTTCTCGCCGGTTTTGAACAAATCGGCAACAGGTACTCCAACGTATCTCTTTTGGCGTTCTCCCGTACCTCTATAGCATCATCTGTTGCAGCGGCCTCCATACGTATTCATTAAAGGTTCCCGGTATCGAGTCAAACCTCGGCAGTTATGCGTCATGGCGTTTTCGTATTTCAAAGAGCACGTTTCACGTCGTTGATATGGATAGAAAAAATACGTATATCAGTTTCACCTTATGGCTGTCTTTGTATATGAGATCAAAGAGCCTGCATTTCGGATATTCACGCACGGCATCGTAAATCGCGCAGCATTCCATAAATCGTCTGCGCATCGCCTGGCGTTATCTGGCATCATCACGCCGCTTAGCATAAAGAATTCCTGGATTACAACCGTGTCTCGCCGATTTCTGCTCTGGCAGGATTGCTTTTCCGCTGCCGAGGCCCCGTCACGGCGCTTTCCGAATCGCTAAAGTATATGACGAGTTGCTTCCTCAACGCGTACCGCCAGCGACCAGGTGACAGCGTGCCGAAACCATTGAACGAAATGGCGTTCATTTCTGGCGCGGCGAGACCACGCGCACCGCTGTAGAGAGGTTGCGGGTACATCAGTCGCCGGATCCGATGATTTGAGCATGGTGCGCATTCGCAAACGTTTTGCGCGCTGCGCTGGCAAAGGGCAATGGCGGAAGGATCTTTCGGCGCTGCTTGTTTTCCTTTATATTGACTCGCTGGTTCTGGAATTTGGTGAAACCGGAGACCAGGCGGGTGGCGGCAGGGCGGAGGTGCTGGTTGTGCCGGTTTCGACGCCCGCTGATGAAACCTGTATTCACGGCCGATAATGGGTTTCGCGGTCAGCGGCATATTCTGGAAACATATCAGCTTATACCTGAATATGCGGCCCATAAACAAGGGTTGCGCCAGAACCCAGCAAACATTACCCCAAGGGTTAAAACACACTCTTCATTTTAAGATTAGATTAAGATAATTTATACAATAATGATGTTCATTTTATCCACTCTAGTCAAAGCCAGGCAATCCATAGGAACTGAGAGAGAATAGTTTGCAAGTCAAACTAATTGTTGAAAAGCAACATGTCAGAAATGGTTCCATTCTGCATAGTAGAAATATGTTGTGCTTGTGGGCACCATAGTCTTTAGTAAAATATAATTGAGCGTGAAAAGATGGGAACTTGGGTGGAAGGGTCTAAGGGTTTGATTGGATGGTGCATGGTAGGTTTGACTCAAGTGCCATGTGCTTCCTCGCTTTAAATTAAAGTATACTATAACAATGGCCAAATTAGAGTTAGAGTGCTAGAATAGATAAGATGGATGGATGGATGGATGGATGGTTGGATGGATAGATGGGCTCTTCATTGGATTAGTTCACTTGACTCTACAGGACATGTTAGAACAAAAGTGGATTATCAAGAGATTTTGTGTGGAGACCATAAGAGATATTGAGTTGTTGCAATCGTAGTTCAGTGCTGAAGATCTTCTATTCAATATTGCAAGGCATGGCTCTATGGGTACATATGAACAAACTATCACTGCCTACAAAATGATTGAAGTGGTGTATGAAATGAATTGGAATGCTGATTCGACATGACATTCAGCATAATATATCGATACAAATATGTTATATTCACTCTGCCGCGATCACTTGTACGCTAATACGCTTATGGCGACATTGGAAACCTCAAAGAGTTGCACCATAGGGAGCAGCTTCCTGTTGCGCTGTCTATAAACATGTGCATTTAACCACTTTAACAGCATAATGAAACCTCACATGACCTTTAACTAACCTAAAAGGTCATGCAAAGACAAAAGGAAACCCTAAACTTTTCCTTTTAAGCATTCCGACTTCACGAAACCATTCCGTAAGCTTCTATTCGCTGCGAATAATTAAGCAGATCTCCAAGATTGATTAACCTTGAAACGAAGCATGGGCGCATTTGGAGCAACCAGGTTAGATAACCTTTCTTCCCCGGTTGTCTTTCATCGGTTAGCATGTTAGTTCAACCTTAGAGGTACTTATGGTCACGAGATCACAAAGCCTCGAGGATCTGAAATGTATCTGAATAGCCTCATTAATTCCCAGAACAATGCGACATGCATAAGAGCCACTTTGGTTGTGAGTGGCGGAGACTAGGCCGTTAAGAGGGACTTGTCACGGTAGATTGATCCTCAGTGTGCAAAAGCCTACTAGGATCTTGCACGATGGTTTGCCACCTACGTATGGGCAAGGCATGGGCAAGGCACCTCGTCGCAGCCTGCATGGGGTTCAGACAAGTGAGCAGGCGGTGGCCATCCGGTAGCACAGCCAGGCATGCATGCCCTCTGGAGGGAGTGATCCTTCTTGCACTCATCGGGGTGAGAATACCCGGGCCAGCCTTGGCTGCCACCCAGCAGACTCTGGTCAGTCCCGGCTTATCATTATTAAAGGTACAGAGGGCGGGATGGAGTGGACTAACCATTGGCAGCAATTTCTTATACATTGCAATCCATTGCTGCCGCCAGATTTTGTTTACGTTGACGTGCCGGGGCTGGCGGTGGTCGATCTATGATGCAGCGAGCCTTGGGTGAGATTCCCTTATGTTGATGTTACTAATGTAGTTACATTCATATGGGCTTCGCCAAGTAACAAAGCGTAGAATGACTTCTCCATTCATCTCGGCGGATTTCTACCGTGTTGGGCCGGAGTGGATGCTTTTATCTCGTTTCTACATAAAATAAAGGGAAAATCAGGTATAACATTTTGGATTTAAAAACAATACAATGCTAATAGATGGTGGCTGATGTGCACAGAAAGCTTATCAGGTTCACAAAACCAGCGCTGGTTCGAGGAAAACCTGAAGTGATAAAGCCTTGACAGGGAAGCCGTTAAGCATTAAGACATAAGTCTCGGCTCGAAACCATGGAGAAGTCAGCGGATAAACAATAACAACCTGCATCACCAACAACAAGCAGAAACACCAAAGAATAGCATCTGGTGGTGGCATCCGCAAGGGTGGGAAAACATGATAAAGCGAGCAACACCAAAATAAAAAAAACAAAGAGGGGCACAAAAATATAAAAACAAAGAAGGGAGATTGGGTTCAAAGAGATGATGCTGGCGAGAGAAGAGGAAGCGCCGAATGAAGCGTGATGAAACTCATAATAAGTATGGCAACTGAAGAGCGACCCAAGCATGCGATGCATGCATCGGCCTTATGCAATGCATGCATGCTGCGATCTTGGGCTGGGGCTCGGCGGTCACTCACCAGCGAATCGACGACGTCACTCGCATGAACCAACAAAGCGAATACCGGGACTTCGCCAATAAACTGGGATCGAGACGAAGGTCCACGGATAATTAAAGGCGGGCGACTGGCAGAAATAGCAAATTAATGAAACCGAAGGA